>BQNB010039991.1:0-47711 GCA_026074375.1 Tanacetum coccineum
CTTGTAGTGAGTGCAATCCCGTGATCTTGAGTTCGATCCTAACACACAACTATTATTTTTACGTCCATAAACTAACAATGGTGGTTAATGTACTACTTGTGCTTGAACATGTATTATCACATTTGGTTGTGACAAGTTTCTTTTTGTTTATGATGCAGCTAGAGGAACATGTATCTACCCATAATTGGTGAAAAAGATTTGGGCTGTCTCTGAAGGTCAAAACCGAGAGTTGGATTTCTCTTAGTTTTTGAGGGGATGCTTTTTGTCAAAAAAAAAAAAATTATGAGAATAGTATACTTGTACCATGTTTGTTTGATGTTCCATCTACTTTGGTGTGCTTAACTTGGTAATACTGAATCACGGGAGTTTATGTGTGCCATAGGTATACTCGTAACTAAAGGTATATTAGAGAAAGGAAAACCGTAACTCCAAAATGAAGTCGTTGTAAAAACCACATTCATATTATTTGACCTAAACAGAACGAGGTTTTTTCCTTGCAAAGATTCATATAGACAACATTTTTACTGTAATAATGTGCTTGATATGCCCACCAAACAACATAAAAGATCCAATGGATTTAGATATTTTCATAGATAAGAAAATTGGGACAAAAAGAAGATAACTTTAAACTGTACCAAAAATCTTGGTGATTAATCGGCAATATTTACAGACGTTCAAGAGGTAAGGTAGCAAATTGTTTACGGAGTATTAGTTTATACCATGAATGACATTTATGCATACCCTAACATGAAACGAACTTACAAGAAAACCAAAACTCAGAATCTAAAACTTATTACAGATAACGGATGCATACTGTAAAACGATCAATGAGCTGAACTACAAGACTTGCTGGCCAACTTTTCCCGTCCATCAGTCGGCCTCAGTTTATGCATCCAGTCGGGCTATAACACAACACCATCACCAAGATACGTCGCTCCAACAATCTGATATTTATTTTCTGGTGTCGATAAACATATCACTTTTACCAGCATCATATCGTCCCTCACTCCCTTCCCGAGCATTGTCCGCCCACCTTGAATGTGTGTTCCAGTACTGGGAAAACTCACGTGCCTGAATTTTGATGAATAAACAATCGGTTTATTCCCTCAATGAACTCTAAAGAACTAGCTAGGATCGACTTTTAATCTGCTGGTGCCACTATGATCTCAGACGTACACCCTCCAAAGCTGACCACTGAAGTTGCTTATCCGGAGGGTGAAACGCTCCCAATGGCCGACGTGTTCACCTTTCTGATCTGATCCATCATATCAATGTTAAGGTTGAATATCTCTAGAGTAGACGTATCCGGTCCCTTCAAAGGGAAAAACATCAACATATCAATGTCGGTAAATATACCACCATTAGACGGTTTAACTTGACCATAAACCTCTGCAGTTTCGAGACAGCCGTGTTTGACAAAGGTATGGTCATCGCCATTTTGAGAAAGGTTTTCTAAAACTACAGGACTGAGCACGGAGAGTAAACGTTGTCGGGGTGGAGGTAAACTGTGGGCCCGTAATGATAGATTAAAACCTTCACTTGCTCCAAATCTGGCATTGTTGCTCCAAGGTTTGTATTTATCAAGCAACACAGACTTAATACCTTACTGCTGCTTATCTCCCTACTAGAAAAAAAGAACCGCCCGGCAAAAACAGGTTCACACGGTTTTGTTAGAGAAAAAATGATGTCAGTAACATATTGAGCATCTGCAGTAAGATCCTCTGGAACACACCTAACTTGTTCAAGATCAGGCTCCATTATTTGTCACTCAGGTTCATAAAAAGTAGTGACGAGCTCGATAACCCAAGGGAGGGACGGGTTCCCACAGGCAAACTTTCCTCTGGGTGGAAATAAATTTTAGCTTGTAATCTACAGGTGACTTTAGAGGACGAGGAGAGTCGTCAGTATTTTTATCTCGGGCATCTCGTGCAACAAGAACATATGCACCTCTAAGTTTTTCATGGTTGCACTGATAGTAGTGACGAAGGGCAAAAAACCCGTCGGGTATACTGATCACACCGGTTTATAAAATGTAACACCCTTCTTGTCTGCAGAGTCATTTGGGTCGGCAGACGACATATATTCAAAATCTGTCATCATAGCCAACTCTAGTTCTCCATTAAGCCTTATTCTTCCCATACTAAAACCACCTTCACCTGCCACAACAAAAGCTACAACAACAAAAAAGAGTTGGTAGTTGTCTTCAAAAAGGTAAAACAAACATAATGACATATCGAAAGACAGAAAAGTATAAATAGAACAATATAAGACGCCAAAAGCTTTTGATCTAGCGGCATATAAGTGATCATCAACAAAAAAAGTTGTCAGATAAAATCTTATTGGATGGATATGTGAAATAGTATTTGTGAGATTATCAACAACAAGAGGGCTCGGCCACCGTCTTGACTGTTGGCTAAAATCTCTCCTGGGTTCCTTACAACTCAATCCGATTTTATTCACCTCAGTTATGTTTCTATAATTTAATGCACAAGTCTTTTATATCAGCCGATGTTCTGCTGCAACTATGCTATATATGCTTTATACAGGGTTCTTTGATTAATCAAAATGCTTTATCTACGAGTTGCTGCTAATGTAAACATTATATATTCCAAAACTAAGTGGCTTAAAAAGCTCGCTGTTTGCAAGTGCTGCTCTTAATTGTTTAATGGATTCGTTAACGAATGGTATTTCAGTTTTTTTCAGTTTATATACTAACCGGTTGTTGATTTAAAGGAAAGTCTGTATATAAAAAAGAATTCTGGGTGTAACACAAATGAGGTTTGTACCATGCTAGTGATTGTCTTAAGACAAAATAACATATACAAGATCGCTGCAACAAAATCAAATATTTAGACTTTTGAGGGTCAATTCAATTTCCTTATTCAACTAATTTGGTTACTCACAGTTGATGATATTATCCACATCATGTCCTAATAATCACAGTGCACACCCAGAACAGAAGCACAATTAGCGGAGAGCAAAGTTATGTTTTTGCATTGTTAATAATTACAGCAAACATGGTAAGCTTTGCCAACTCATAACAACATTAAAATATAATGATAGGCGAGTTCCGATGTTCAAATTCTAGCATTTCAGATGATAAAATACCATGGCCATAATTACATTTACAATTCATTTTAAACTTAAACAACAATATCAAGTTCGGAAATCACGAGGACTAAGATTAAGGCTTCTTAAAGCGGCATCACATTTTTAACCACTTTGGCTTCACCATCTTCTTCTTCTCAGCAGGCGGGTTTTGTACTGCAGCAGCAGTAGCAACAATAGGTTCGGGGGCAGGCTGATCAAGCTTCTTCTGCTCAGGTAAGAGTTCTAGACCTTTTAAAGCCATCACATCCTCTTTAAGAAATGGGCCTTGTGCTCTATCATCACCTGGACATAGAAACGCATCATTAACAAAACTTCTGACTGTTATACCAAAATTTCATATTCTCCTCAAGAGATCAGTATACAGTACGTGCTAAAATACTGACTGTAGATGGCAAGTATTATATGCAAGAGTGTATCCAACAAGAACTAACCTTGTGGTAGATCATATGAAAAATAAACATTAGCACCCGGAGCAAAGCCAGCAGAATAGAAGTCCTGAGACGTGTCCTTTATTTGCTTCTTAGGAGGGATAGTATCTGAAAAAAATGCCAAGTATTTCAGTCAACATGGGTTGATTTTGGTTTAGATTTTTACCTCCAACGCAAAAATTGCTTTAAAATGAATGCTTCGGATGAGTATTGTATTAACTAAGCTAAGGTTTTTGTAAATGCATTAACTATTTAGCAGAATAGACCAAAAAAGGGTTGATGATTGAACCTAACCCGGTGTGACTCGCTTTTGTATCTTAAAACACAGTCTTACCCGTTTTTATTTGTTACCCAACCCAGCCGACCTTTCCACTTTATACAATGTCTAAAAGATATACAACAAAAAAAGCTTCATCTAGCAAGATGATTCAAGATAGATAGATAGTTGCTGATGAGTTTAACCTTGTATACAAACATACTTTTAGATTCTTCGTTGTTTGTGTTAAGATTTAGGATACTGTATTAAATTATTGTATGCTCACATAGATAGAAAGGGAGGTCTGGTTGAGCCACAACTTTCACAAGATGATCAAATAAGCTTTGCACCGGCTCTGATGAATCGAACGTCACTTCTAATGTTTGGTTATCTGGGAACCTTACACGAACCACTGCCTGTAGGATTAATGAAAAATTTAAAATACATATTACAACATACTAATAATCCAGAGCCTAAAAACTATATTTATGTTAAGGCGGTTAATGGACAAATCAAGTCAACATTTACCTTGGTAATTCTTGATCTACTAGCTGCTGCTTTGGCTGCTGCTTCTGCGTCTCGGATTTTCTTCGTCTTGAGACGTTTATCTGCTCATGGTTGTGGACATAATCAGATTTGTGTAATGATAAGAGCAAAAATTAAAACATCAAACGTTAATTCTCCAAAGAGATGCATTGTAATGTGTATATAGTCCGTTAACAAACAAGACCTATTATAGTGTTTAGATTTCTGACAATATAATGACAGCATGCTTAACTATCCCATCTTATCAAGCCATTATTACTAGGAACTTGCAACATAATCTCGTCTTAATTTTTTTTAGTAATATAGAGATTTCTTTGCTAGGGAGGCAGAACAAACTTATGCATGGATGACATAGTCTATGTTAAGAATGCTTATAACATGTACTATCATCGTAACTATATACATACAGTTATATGTTCTACTACCTACACAATGTTGCTCTGGGTTGTAAGTTACCAAAGTTTTAACATTGCAACTATATACATGCAGTTATATGTTCTACTCCCTACACAATGATAATCTGATGTGTTCTACAAAAAAAAAAAAATCATTCAACGGATCTGCAACTAGGAAAAAAACACACCATCCTAATAGATACCCTCACCTTCGATCTTTTTGGCAGCCAAAACGCGATAATAATCTGATGTGCTGAACTCCATTTCATCTGGTTCCTCTGTCAAATAAATATATCACAAATTAAAATCACATAACGGACTACGCACATATATCATTACTATTTAGTTACTAAGAGAAGTAAGGTTCCAACCACTGCTGGAGGCAGCATTGGATGTTTGAGGTATTGTTGCTGTTGTTGTCTCAAATACGCGAATTTCTCGCCCATAATTCTGTTTTGCAGCATCAAGCTTTTCCTAAGTCACCAACAAAGAGTATCATTAGTGCAAAACAACATACCTTCACAAAAAATAATTGAATCCAACATACAAAAGCTAGCATCGTCAAGGTATCGTATGTCCCACTTTTTTATCTTCTTTTCAATGAAGTATATTTAAGTTTTAAAAGCTTAAAATTGAATACAAATTGACCTCATGAAGAATAATAGATTATCCACAGGATCAAAATCAAGTCAAAGAAACAAAGTTTGTAGCACACAGAAACACTGATATTTGATTTAAAACCTAGGAGGGTGTTTGGGATTGGTTATGTAAGAAGATAAGCAGTATGTAGTGTTTGGATGATCCGAACTATTTCTATCAGCTTATTCTGGGGGTAAAATTAGCAGCTTCCGATAATCAGGTCACGATCTTCTTATTTCAAACACTGGAACGAAGATATGATTACCTTTTCACCTTATATTAAACCTATAAAATATAACCCGCAAGAGTAATGCGGCCCTAGAACGTACTCCTCAAGATATTAATTTAAGATAAAGGTTGAAGTAAGCAAATTCCAAACACCCTCTAAGCATAGTACCAACAAGTTAACCCTAACAAACTAATTCATAATGAGGTGTACAAAACCAGAAACCTTAAAACAAACATTTAAAATATCCCTATCAAAACATCCTTAAAGATCCAACTATGTCCCTAATGTATAACCGCAACATTTCATAAATCTATTTTATTTGTAACCATGGTTTCAGAACTTTTTGGCCAACTAATCCAGGTGATTTGAACATAAATCGGGTAAAACCCTCCCCTTTTAGGACATAAGGATTGTTAGCACCAAGCAAGCAGGAATTATGATATTATATGCCTTTTATCACTAGATGTGATCCAAAACTATTTAAATCATGGGGGCACATAGTTAAGTCTAGAATATGGGCACAACAACATTAAAATCATATAATAAAAGTAAAAGTTATAGAAAAAGAAAAGAACCGTGACAAGATGAGAGTCCATAGCAAATCTTGTTCGTTTGCTAGATGGTGAAGAAGGATCGGCTAGCATCGGCGACCAAAAAACAAAACCTTTGTGTCTGTCTTTGTTTTTTGTCTTTTGCGTCACGTATGTATTATTCCTGGGAGATAGATAAAGGAAGGAAGACTTGTAATGGGAATGGGCTTCTAGTTCTAGTTGGCTTTTTAATTTATAGATGTGCAATAAACGGTCGTGGGCTAAAATTGTGGGACTAACCAAATTTAAGGTTGACTTTGGCGGAAACAAATTATTTGAATTTGTAACAACATACCATTTTTAGACACAAATCAAATTTAATTAAAAATGAAGGGACCAAATTAACAATTATTCAAAAAACAATATACTTACCAGAATTTGCATCAAGGATATCAAACTGAGACCGTGATCATGTTTCTTAAAGTACGAGATGAAAGCATCTCCAAAGCCTATAGCATGGTTAGATCAAAACTCATTTTTGTTAGAACTTATAGTTGAACAGGTTTTTATATCCAAAAAGCAAAACCCATTTTCCAAAGATGCAGATGATATAACTATATCTATAATTAAACAGGTTTCTAATGTAATTCCTCTTTTTATATAGACATGAAAACATGGGTTAATTGATTAGGTATAACAGAACTATATAAAATCCTAATCAATATCAACACATAGTTAATCAATTAGTTCAATATCTACACTTAATTAAAGTAGATAACATATATAGGTTGTAACTTTTTTTTTGAAAGACATTTAAATTTTTTATTAAAAAATGCTAGTAAGAAACTAGCAAGTACAAGACACACCCAAAATGATCCAACAGACAAAAGAATGTAAGGAACAAAATAAGTTCTAACGAAACAAGACAAACACGCAAAAAATCGATGGCTACTAAAATCAGAAAGGAGATCCCAACGCGACGCAAAAAAAAGACCTCCCATGAACGAAGTCGAACACCCGTTGCATCATACCACAAATGCAATAGTTCTAACCGGCTCCTTTTGTTTCGTCTCTTTTTTAGGGCACTCGTGTGGTAGGGAGAATAGGTTTCTTTTACGTTGTCCTTATAACTCCAAATCTAGAGCGTTGGAAAATATTCTTTCCACATTAAGTACTTGCGCGATCTGAGAGAGAACGACCCTTTGAATCATTCCAATCGGGGGGTCTCTATAGCTCCAGCGTTTTTCACAATCTATCTGTCGTATTAGAGGACAAACATAATCAAAGCTCAAGTAGAATAAGACTCTTCAGTCAAGGTTTAGATCCAGAGTTCCCGGGGGCGTGTTGAGAGGACACATGCTGAATCATTTATAGCAGCTTTAATTTACCTAACCCGACACATTATCCTTGATGTTTATAACCTGTTGCGCAGAGAAATATCAAGATCATCCAAACCGTTATTATGATGTGCTAATCCATCTGCCTTATCACTACTTCTGTCAAGAGAGGACAAATCTTCTACAACTTTTGGGATACTAGTATTCTGATTAACATCCAAATAGACGTTAGTCGAGGGGTTAAGATCCGCATTATCTTCGATGGTATCATTACCACGATCACCATCAAGATGATCCTCAAGAATCTCGCCTTCCACATTATTAGACATATTATTATTTACAACCTCACATTTATCAGTATCTATTTTTAGTACAATCTTCAAATATCTTTTTCAACATCATGTCCAAATTCTTTTCCATACAATCATTAAACACACTCCATCATTATTCAAAGACACGAATCACATTGACTCTCACCTTCTTGCAAAGAGTCAAACATGATCTTTATCCTCCCCGAACATTCATCCACCTCTGGCGCATAAGCAGGACTTGTTGATGAGAATTTATCTAGACGAAATTCGGAATCATTAGTTATCATCCTTAGACGGAAACGAAATCACAATTATCAACATCCATAAGGCTCTCATGTTTCCAGATCCTCCAATCACAAAACTAGGACCCTTCGTCATCTTCCTTTCAAGAGAATCAGTCATGGATTGCCTTCGTACCGAGTCAATATTAGACAGCCCAAATTGCAAAACGCTGTAGCCGGGTAATACTATATGATTGATTACGATTCGAAATTTAAGGGACTAGAGCAAACGATGTAAAATCTGTAAGAACACAAATCTTCCATGTGACATTGGTCCGTCGTTGGACCAGATCAGCTAAACTCACTACTTCCCTCCGACCAACATAACTTCTTTATAAAACCTCTGGAGCCACTATGTTGGCAAAATGGCAAAACCACCAACGTCTATCCAAACCACTTCTTTTATCCGGAATAATAAAATCGTAAAACGATACATCTTTGAGCTACCAAAAATAGATCATTTAACACCTTTGAATTCTTGTCGGATTTCCACCTGATCCGTTGTTAAAATCATATTCCTAAACAAACCCAACGGCCCAACGTATCTAAGGGACCAACCATCACGATAACCCTCAGAAAGACATATATTTCAAAGATCAGTAATAGACACTTAAATCTCTTTACTTTAGCAAGATACTACGCTCCTATCCATCGAACAATCTATACAATTCTTCTTCCAGAGAATAATCCTTCAACGCTTCTTTACTCGATTCTATTTGCCTTATTACTAAACGACACCCCCACAGGTTTTTCTCTCCTATTTATGCATCATTATTGCCGAGACTCCCACTGATTTATGCCCAAGATGGCTTACATAAGAGTTAATGCTGTGAAAAACATTTGCATTGTCACGAACAGGTTGGAGTTTCATACATTCATTGGTTTGGCCTGGTACCAGAGCGTTTCCTCAAGCCTATTTTTAGTTGACCATTACTTGCCAATCGGCATATAATTGAAACACACCCATCCAGGTTTCAATCTTAGATTAGAAACTAACTGTTGATTGATTCATTTAATTTTGGAAACGTACAAAGCCAAACCGGTGACCCGATTTGGATCTCTTTGCTGCAATGTATACATCGATCACCACTCCCCATTGGTTACATGTATTCCAAAGATCTTGGACCGTCGCTTTCCATGGGATATTAGAGACAAAGATTGACGAATACGACTTATGAACCGCACGAAAATTAAGGTTGGGTTTGCTGGGAATACCTTGGTTTCGCTGCTCGTGATTACGATTGTTAACATGTTGAACGTTCCTCTTGATTTCTGGATTACTATTTGTTCGAAATCCAATGCCATTTGCCATCTTTTTTTGCCGGCTGAGTATTATTATTTGAAGGCATGGATGTTTAGAGAGCGAAAAATGGAACAAGAAGTGTTTTTTGTTATGGTTATTAGACGGCTAGAATGGCCTGGATCTGGCCGGAGAGTGGTAGTTTTTTTTACTTCAACTCACATTTGATCAAATCTATATCATAAGGCACTTAATGAGTTTTGCTTTTTAGATAGAAAAATCTGTTCAATTTTAAGTTCTCACGAAAATGAGTTTTGATCACGGTCTCAGTTGGAGATCTTTGATGTAAATTCTGGTAATGAGTATGGTCATTTGGATAATTGTCAATTTGAGCCCTTTATTTTAATTAACACAAACTTTAGGGATATAACGAAATGATGGTTAGTGTGTTAACGGTAAGTGAGAAAAAACCTAAATCGACTAGAAAAAAAAGTTGGCCGCCTTTATATGCAAAAAAAAAGTTGAGTACCTTGATTGGAAACACACCCTAAGTTTAGTATATTTTTGTGCCATTTGCTCATGGACTTATGATATGCTGTTATTTTAATTAAAAATGATGATACTTGTTTATTTTGTTGTTTCATTGTTGAGGTAAAAGTTCGTTGAACACATATTAGGAAGGAAATCGTCCCTCGGGTATGTTTCGTGATCCTCGATAAACCTAAAGAAAGAACAACGCACGTTAGCCTCGCTACGGGTGTTATCTCATGACCAAGCTTCGGCGTGAGAGTAAGGATATGATATGATAAAGGACGAGAGGCAGTATAATAAATGTGTGTGGGAAAGTAGTTGGTCTGCATTGAATGAGCTTGGGGTATTTATAATACCTCAAACACTATACCTGACATACATAAGGAGGAGCGAGCCGAGCTATGCACAGGCTAGATACCTAGGCCACTATTCAAACCTAGAGAACATCGTCCCTAAGTATTCGGGATGGCGACGCATGCCTGGATCTTACTATGGTCCGATGGTTAATAAGGGTTTCCTAGATAATAGAGTGTCTTGGTCTTTCCTGAGTTTTTGGTATTGTTAATTAATGTTTGTTCTTTTTCTTACTACTGGATGGCATAGGTCGTTAGGCACACACCTAACGTCATACTTAGTTGATTGGCTCGTTTGCCTAGTGGACATATACACGGACATGTCCCCCATATCAGTATTGTGTTATCAGTCAAAACGTATGATACAATACTTAAAAAAAGTGTTTTTTTACAGGTAACTGCTGTCGGGGCAAAAATAATGGACTAGCGAACAAAAATCATAATTGCTAATGGATAAAAAATGGGGTGAGTCATACCTAGGTACTCGTGATGCTGACATGTGTCCTTTGATTTCCATCGTGTTCCTGTAGTATGTCCACATTACTTACTGGCATGACGCGACGTTTCGTTCCCCTCCCTTTTCCTCTTTAAATAAGCGAACCATCGCTCATTTTTATAGTTACATCCTCGTTTTACTGCTCTTGCTCTGGATAGGTTGTGTGCTTCCTTCATCTCCTTCAGGTGTGTATCCTTCTTTCTGGTCTTTGTTTATTCCTTCTTTATTGCTTTCCTTTCGGATCCTTCGGCATGTCATTGGAGATTTCCGATGCGATCGATCTTCCAGACTTAGAACCTTCCGCTGATGTCACGGATCCTTCCGTGATGCCTAAATTTGATATGCACCTTTTTACATCCACACTGGGTGAAACACATGTCGAATGGATTACTAAAGCTTATGATATTCCGTTTTATTTACATCCTCGCGTCGCGCCAGAAGGAATTGCCATGGATGAATTGCTTAATGACGTCGCAGGCTTGTATTTACATCATTTTAAACAAGGTGGGTTCAGGGTGCCTTTTTCTACCTTTTTTCTTGGAGTGATAAAGCACTTTCGCGTGCATGTTTCCCAGCGTGTTCCGATAGGAATAAACTGGACCACTCTATTTGAGATTTATTGTCGAGATTTGGACATTACTCTCACTATTGTTTTGGTTCGTGTATTTTATAAGTTGTGCAAGCAAGGGTCGTTCCAAAGTCGCACCGGGAGAAATTGTAAACCATTTTTTTAGAATGGCAATTTTTCACACCCTATACCACCTATCTCATAATATATATCTCACAAATGCCTTCAGCGAGGCTTGAACCCACAACCTCCATGTTGGTGGGGAACTCACATACCACTAGACCATAGGCATTGGGTGTAAACCATGTTTTAAAGATGCTCCGACTAGTCTGAAAAAATGGAAAGACAAATTCTTTTTGATTTATCGGAGGGTTATTCCTATTGCTACGCCATGGAGGCATAATGATTCGAGTGTGGTGGATCCTCCCCCCGTCTATGGGGAGTTTGATGAAGGAGAAGTGGAGAAGTTACGTGAGATTGTCATAACGCTTCATAAACCACACCCAAGTCTTTTGTATGATGATGGCCTTACCACCGTTTGGAAGCATGTCGGCTATAATTATATTTTAAAGGTGCCACCAATGACAACGCCGATGAGAGATTAAGTATACGCACTCAGCCGAGCTCCCCACACCTTCTGGTTGGTTTTTGATTACCGTTTATCTAATACCCTGGTTTGCTACTCTTCTATCTTTATACTTATGCATGTTTACGTTTTACATAGGTCATCGTTCTAGGTCTCGGGGAATAACCGTTCGCTCTCCTGATCTTATCAAAGAAGCTGAAAGTAAGCGCTAAAACTCCAAATTCCTTATTATGGTTTTTGTTGGAACCTTTTAGGTGTGATGATTTATTTACCATGTACACATTTTATTATTGTTAGCTTCGGGTACTTCTGTCGGAAGGTTTGGAGATCTACTTTTTGCTCCTTATTGGGGTTTGACCGAGAGTTCTCGGATAAACACAGCTTCGAACTGCCAGGACATGTTATCCAATCTCTTCATGCCGGCTAATTATGTTTTTCAACGAGGGTGTATCAGATCATACAGCTCTCTAGAGATTTTGGCGTCAGCTTGGTCAATGTATGTAGACATAAACGAACATGTTACTCTGCTACAAGGCTTTTTCAGACGACAATGCTGACCTTCGTCACGCCCACGAGTCATGCAAAGATGTTAAGCTGCGTTATGATGACAGTAAGAAGGAATTGGTTTAACTCCATACGGAGTATGAGGAGAAAGTGTCTACCCATGATCTGTTGCTTAAAGATTATGATCGTGCTCTTAACGTTGAAAAGGATCTCTAGGATAGGGTAAAGGAACTTGAGGAAGAGAAGAAAGAGTGGTTAGCTACCAGGGAGAACCAAGTGAAGCAGATTAAGAAGCTTGAGGACAATCTTGCTAAATCTAAGAAGGACGCCCATCAACTTAGAAAAGAAAAAGAAGATCTTGCGGTGTTATGCGGTCAGGGAGAGATAATAAGGCACCGTTTGATCACAGGGTATCTCTCGAATTTTGTGCATCGACTGCTTCAGAGTAATGAGTACAAAGGAGTGTTGATGAACCCTTTAACATAGTTATTGCATCAGGATGGATGAAAGGTATAGCGGTTGGCAGGTCTAAGGAGGCCATGAAGGCCATAATAAATGGGACTGATGGCTTGGATCCAGAAGCTTCTTCAAAGTTCATGGAAAAGTATGATGCATTGTTCAACAAGAGGTATTAATATGTGGATAAGGTTGCCAGTGCCTATCGTCTCTCGTCTTCTGACCTTCAAAATGTTTTTCCTGATAAAAGTGGTCCAACTCCCGAGCAAGGGCCTCATCCTTCATCTTAATCTTGTTGTACTTGAATTTTTCGAATGTTTGTAATAACAAAACTAAGTACATTTGGTGTCTACTATCTTATATTTGTAATTTTTTGATGCTGGTTGCTATGGTTAATCATATACATTTTTATGCCATTTTGCATGTGCGTGTCATTTCGCGTTTAATATGTTTTGCTTATACTTGCATGAATTTACTTGCTTTCGATATGATTGTTGGATGGGATGTCTTTTTCATTCCATAAGTATTCCGAGGACATAGAAATTGACTACATGTATCGTTCGGAGGGGATTAGCGGTCCAGACGAAGTCACATAATAAATTATCTATTCCTTTAGACATTGACTACATATTTCAATTGGAGGTAGCGAGCCATCCATCGAAGTCACATAATCATTTGTCTATAACTACTAGACATTGACTACGTTTTTCGACCGGATGGGATTAACGGTCCGGTCGGAGTCACATATTAATTTTTTTATAACCACTAGGAGTAATAAACACTGACTACATGTATCGATCGGAGGTGATCAGCCATCCGACCGGAGCCATAAAAGTGTTATGTCTATCATTCCCACATATTGCATCGAGTCTGAAAATTACTAACACCCCTTAGTCTAGAGGTAGTTTTCGTCATTAAGTTTCGTGCAGTTACAATGATAATATGGAATTCTTAAAAAACAACTCTTACACGTAGCATTTCTATAGGTTAATTGTGTGCCAAGTGCGCGGAACCTCCCTATCTTCCATAGTTTGCAACTTGTACGATCCCTTCTGATATGTTTCCACAATCTGGTAGGGTCCTTCCCATACTGGTCCTAACTTCCTTAGATTTTCCACTTGGCTTGCTTCGTTCTACCGATACATGTACTCACCGATTTTTAAAGGATACTAGTCGTACCCTTTTGTTATAGTAATGCTCCATTATCGCTTTGTACTTGGCCTCGCGGATTGCTGCTGCTTCCCTTCTTTCTTGTATCAGATCAAGGTTCAACCTAAGCTTCTCATCATTTCTCGTGCCTTCTTTTAGCATCATCGTTGAGTGTGTTGGCATACCATTGTGTGCTGGAATGACCGCCTCACTTTTGTACGTTAGACTGAATGATGTTTCCCCATTGCTTGTTTTGAGTGAATTCCGGTGAGCCCATAGTACGTTGGGTAGCTCATCTACCCATTCGGCTCTTTCCCATCCAAGACGCATTTTTATCCCTTCCATCAGGCTTTTATTTACCCGTTCTACCAAACCGTTAGCCTATGGGTGTGTGATGACATCAAATAACGTCTATTTTATATCATCATTTATCCCAGCTAAATTGCTCGTTTTACATTATATATGCATAAATTGGTACTTAATTGCTTATATTTGTTATTTACAGTAATTATTAAGCAAAGAGTGAAAGTTAATCAAAAGGCACATATTTTGGAGCTTAAACGAAGAAATCATGAAGAGCACTGTTCTGACAACCTATACGCCGTATCCATCAAGGAAGATACGGCGTATCTGTGCCCTAAACTTCACTCAACATCCAGGAAGAAAGTTCTATACGCCGTATCTAGAAGATATTCATACGCCGTATTGGATTGCAAGTCATGAAATATTCTGGAATATAATAATCGTGGAGCCCACGCCAAGAAACCCCAATACGCCGTATTGAACTCTTTCAATACGGTGTGTCAACCAAATTCCAGAGTCTATTAAAACCAAACCCTAAAAACAAATTTCAGTGTGCATTAAAACAGAGAGAGAGGCATTAACTACCAAGTTCGATTTTCAGAAGAGAAGAGAAGCCAATAAAAAAAAAAATAAGAAGGTCATTGCAACGCAATTCGAAAGTCCAAAGGAAGACACATATAATTCTCTATAACTCTAAATACGCGTTCGGTTTAGGTATCGTCATTCTTGTGTTACGTTTACCTTAATCGTTCGTCTATGACATTTGTATAGTTACAATGGCTATTGGCTAATACCTTTAGGTATTAGCCATGTTTATGATAATTTAATGTTTAGTTTGTTTATTTAGATTGTATGCTTATTCATTGTGAGTTGTTTTATGTTTATAAATTTATACTCGTTTATGAGCTTAAGTATGCGACCTATCATTCAACTGGATCTATAAATACAAATAGAGCATTAGCTAGATACCGGGATAGCTCTTCATATCTGCGATTTATATATCTAGAGTAATAGGATCACACATATTGACTTGTCTTTGCCCTTGGTTTAGTGAATAGTTAGACTAGCTGGTGACCTAGGATTAACAAATAACGTTTTGATTCCTTGGGTAAAGATCTAGACAGTGGACTACTAGTATATAAAGAGCTGTTAAGCAGTAAGTTAGTAAAGTCTCATTGAGCTATGATTCGATAAGATCACTATTATTGTCTCCTAAGATAGATTATAATCAACTACGAATGCTTTATGCGAATTTGGTTAATTGTGACAGAAATGCCCAGTCTAGTGTTTAGGAAGAAGTACCGCCTAAATCTAGGAATGATATGTCACCAACGAGATAAAAAAATCATTGCACTTATAAACAAAACAAGCATAATATTAGATTAAACATGGTTAGTACATTTTCCTTACATTAGGCTCGACGGCTTCTCTATCTTCTGTCTATTAGCTTGTGTGTGTTAATCTCCGTCCTCCTAGTTTAAGTAAACCAAAACTTATGCCAGTCTCTCAAGCTAAAAACCCCCCTTTTGCGTTAGTTTAGGTTTAACTTAGGTATAACATAGAATAATATAGGACTAACTTAGATAACTAAAATACTGATAGATTTTAGTGCTAACACTCGCTCTTAGTGATCGACACCCTACTTACCAATGAACCTACAACTGATCGGGTACACTACCCGTTAGTGTTTGTTAATAGGTAAAGTCGGCAAATATAAATAGTAAAACTAGAATAATAAATTACCTACGCATAACGACACATCAAGTTTTTGGTGTCGTTGTCGGGGAGTGGGTTTGTTTAATTCTTGTTTATTGGTATTTTTAGTTTAGTGTAACTTTTTCTATAATTATGTATCTTATTTGTTTATTTCAGTAGATTAGTTTGCATTGTATAATTTTGCATATTTTTGTTATTCTGCATTGTTTTTCTTTTTTGTCACTGTTCTGGTCGAATAATCGATACGGCGTATTCATTCAATTGAATATCGCCCTTTCGTAACCAATACAGCGTATTCTGTTCAGCAGATCAATACGGCGTATTTAGTTAATTGAATACGACATATCAATCATCTGATACAACAACATACTGTATTTTTCGTATTTCATTCTCGTTTATTGTTTTCTGCATTTTCTTTCTTCAGAGCCTATCATACTAATTGTTTATCATTTGTATCAGGTAGTACATGACCAAGAGTTCGACCAAAAATCTCTTTACACCTTACGAAGAACCGAAACAAGTATTACATTCAACAAGGAAGCTTTTCAAGACAACGAGTCTTGATTATTCGAGTTTACCTGAATTAGATTTATTTTCTGATTTGGAGGATCAGTGTGAAGAAGAAGTTACAGAAGAAATGGGGGAACCAACTATGGAGGAATACATGACTAAGACCGGAGAGGATTATAGATCGGGAATTGCTAGGCTTAAGATTGATGAAAAGGCTCACTTTGAGTTGAAGGGTCAATTTCTCAAGGAATTACGTGATAATACTTTCAGTGGATCGGATAATGAAGATACCAACGAACACATTGAGAAGGTTCTAGATATTGTTGACCTATTTCATATACCTGATGTGACTCAAGATCAAATAATGCTTCGAGTTTTTCCTATGTCGCTTACAACTGCAAGTCGATGGCTAAGGAATGAACCAGCTGGTTTAATTGATACTTGGGAAACTCTTAAGAAGAAATTTTTGAGCAAATATTGTCCACCTGCCCGAACTGCTAAAATGATGGAGGAAATCAATAACTTTCAACAAGAGCCTGACGAGAATCTCTACCAAGCTTGGGAGCGATTCAAGGAACTATTATTAAGATGCCCTAAAAAGTACTTGATGGATATGCAGGAAGTGATCTTGTTTTACAAAGGATTAGATGTACCTACTAGACAAATTCGTGATTCCAAGGGTGCCATACCATCTATGAAGGTTGCTGATGCTATGAAAGCCATCAAAGATATGGCTGATCATTCTAAAAAATTGCACAATGAAACATCTACTAGGACTAGAAGTACCGATACTTATGATGGATTAGCTGTTATTCAAGCTCAACTAAACAACCTTTAAAGGGAAATTGAGAAGGTAAATAAAAAAGTTTATGCTGCTCAAGTGGGGTGCGAATCATGTGGTGGACCACACTACACTAAGGATTGTCCATTAAAGAAAGATGGAAAAACACTTAAAGAAGCATACTACGCTCAATTTGAAGTACCATTCCCACAATGAGGAAGATACATAGCAGCTGCTCTGGGATTCTACCAAAGAGATAAGGAAATCCTTCGTATCAAGAGCGAAGACAAAAAATGGAAGAATCACTAAGCAAGTTTATGGTTGAATCTGAGAAAAGACATGATGAAAACTCTAACTTGATCAAGGAAATTCCAGCTTCAACAGATGCTGCTATTAGAAATCAAGGAGCCTCGATCAAAGCTTTAGAAATTCAAATCAAGAAAATGAGCAAAATACTTTAAGAGAGAGGATCTGGAAGTCTTTTTGGCTCAACTGAAACAAGCCTAAGAGATCATGTCAAGTCGATCTCGACTACTGTTGAAGATGACACGCCTTTAATACACCGTATCGAGCCCATTCGATACGTTGTATAGAGCCCACATAACAGAATACAATTTCTCAAGCCGAATCAATCAATAATTCCTTTTCCAAGTCGATTAATTGATGATAGTTATGAAGAGAAGATGGTACTGGTTGAATTGATGGATAGAAAAGAATCTGCTACTAATCTGTAGAGGTTACTTAAGGAAAATTTGAGGATGGGGTACCAAATCAAAGCATCGAAGAACATGCATGACTCGACAATTCTTGAAGATTCTCTACCTCCAAAGGAGAAAGACCCAGGGAGTTTTATTATACCTTGTTATATTAATAATATTTGTTTTGAAAAAGCCTTAGCTGACTAAGGAACTAACATTAGTGTTATGCCTTACTTAACCTTTACCAATCTAGGTTTAGGTAAATTAGCTCCTACTAAGTTGATAACTGAATTGGCTGATAGAACAATAAAACGTCCCAAGGGTATAGCATAAAATGTATTAGTAGGTACTGATAAGTTTGTCTTCCCCGTAGACTTTGTTGTTTTAGATATGCCTGAGGATATCAAAGTCTCCTTGATCCGACCATTCTTGTCTAATGCTCATGCTAAAATAGATGTGTTTAAAAAGAAGATTGCTTTAAGAGTATGAGATGACAAAATTGTATTTAAAAGTGATAATCCTACTAGTAACATAATTAGGAGAGTTTATGCGTTTGGACTAAGAGAACGAATGTAACTTGATTTAGAAGCTAGGCTAATGGGAGAAGATTTAATTTTAAATAGATCACTATACCCCGTGTATGGAGACTATATTGAACTAAATGATATAAATGAACCATTAAAGCTTAGGAGAAATCAAGTAGAAGTCTTAGGTTCAATGACTGAGGAAGATGAAGTGATTAATGAAGCCATAGAGGATATAGTCAAAACTAGGAATGATGATAATGAGATAAGTAATGAAATTGATGAATACCTTAGTTTTTGCGACTATGATGAGAAGATCCATATTGATTATGCTTATAACTTGCAGTTTTCATGCATGATAGGTTTCGAACATGTCAATGCTAACTTTTTCCCTATTTTATCAATCAATCTTCTGTCTAAGAGGTTCTATAATTCAATAATGAAAGATAAAACTGAGTATAAAGGGGAAAATGTTGTTGGAACTTTTATGAATGCAACTATTTTTGTTGGAAACTTTTATGAATGTACCTATTTTTTTGGAAACTTTTCTGTTGTCACTGATTTTGCAGTTGTGGAAAATATGGATGCTTACCGAGATCATGACATGGGAGAAGTTATTATGGGAAAACTATTTTGTAGAGAAATCTGTGTAAAAGCGAGGCGGTTTGATGGAATGATTATCATTTACAATAGTAACGATAGTGTGACTTATCAAATGGTGTGATCACATCCAAGGTTTAAACACCTAACTAATGCACAATGTAACAAGATGCGACCATTGCTGAAGGTAAGTGCACGTGACTAGCTAAATGGAATGTCGCACCCGTATCAAAAGCTTAAAAGTTTCTACAAAGGAGTCTTGAATTTGGGACCCGGATACATAAAGGACGTGTAGGTTGAATAATGGATCACACATGGACACGTGAGCATGCATGAGATGGAGTGAAGCTAGAAGCAAGTCTAACTTAAAGACTTTTTCTGTAAACAAAAGTGCTTACCGGGAGACAACCCCGAATGTATTTTGATTTTTTTTATCGATTCTGTCTTCCCAGGTAGTCGATACGGCATATCCAAACTCTATGGATACAACATATTGACCCCACCTGGATGTTATCCAGTTTTTATTTTTCTGCACTTAAAAAATATTATTGTCAGACCTGTCGATATGGCGTATTCGTTAAAAGAATATAGCGTATTCGACCTCTGACTCGTGTTTATGATTTTTTTTCTTACAGGTCTCAATACGGCGTATCCTGAAACATGGATATGGCGTATTGACTTCCTGTACAGATTTAGTTTTCGTTTTTAATTTTATTTTCTAACCGACGATTATCCGGAGATAGAATTGCACTTGTTTTCTTATAATTTATACAGGGACCTTACTGGAAGATTGAATGAATTTGGTGATGCTTATTATCTGGAATTCTGTGTGTATTGTAGTCATGCTTGTATTCAAACGCATTTACAACACACGTCCTTGCTTATATACGCAACATGGAGGATCATACCGAGCAAATCTCAAGGGAGTTTTCTGTTCTAATTCTTTAATTTCCTGTTTTTCGTGTTATATTTATACAACGAGGTCATTGTATATCTCAAGTGAGGGGAGGAGAATTAGAACACTTACTTGTCCTTATTTTTACAAATAACACGCCTTAGTTATACTAAAATTTTAAAAAAATAGCATATTTTTGTGAAATTATGAGTTACATGACCTGCACACATAACCCTAATTTCCAATTGTAAGAATTAAGCCTGGTCTGTTTCCTAATTTTTACCCTAAATTCCATAAAAATATGAGTGTGCCGGTGACTGTAGTAAACTTTAGAACTTGGCTTGGTATACTATTCGAGACCACAATAATAAGCACTATTTTTAATAGATGGAGTGACCTTTCTAAACTGGTAAATTTTTAGGATTACACCAAAAAGCCTATACATATTGTGATATTAACTAACCACGTCGGTTAGTTAACCCCCGTATAAACTCTTTGTTTACTCTCATCTTAAGAGTAAGATACCCTTAGAAAAACCTGCTGAGCCATTCCTTTCATTTTCTTTCACCACCAAATATTTGTTTTGTTGCACCTTTACACCTTAGCCTACCCTGTAGATTAAGTCCTTATTCGGTTGCTAGTTGCTTTTCTGTAAAGTATTGTCCTTCCTGTGTTCGTGTGCGTATTTTCTATCTATGGTTAGGTCGGGAAATTTCACAATGCAATGGGAATGTGAAAGTAGTATGTTTTTATTTTTCATGTGTTTGCTACTTTCACTAGTATGATCAGAAATAGAATCCAGATTTATCGTATTCGTGAAGTGGTGAAATTTTACACCCAATTTTGTTTTCTAATAGTTGGTTTGAAAAAAAGATAAAAAATAGTAAAATACAAAAAAAGAAAAAAATGAGAAGTTTCTGAGATAAACGGTTCATCTAAGCTTAACCGATTCTATTATTTATGATGATCGATTATTCATTGGTACGTGTTATAAACTAACGCTGTAAAGTTTTGTTGTATAATTTTTCTAGGTGGTCGCAATATAAACCAACTAGTGTATTTTCATGTATCAAGTGGTAGATGTCACACCCCCAAATAGGGTCCATTCTGATTTGGCGTCCGGGGACGTGACGTCCATGGCTATTTTGAGTACAAATCATAAAGAACAACCTCTAAGTGTACGTTTGAAAAATAAACACCGTTGCATAAATTTAAAATATTAATAAGTATACATCAATCAAATTTAAAAGGTTCAAAATACAACATGCGGAAGCTTAAATAAGTTCAACAACGGTATTTAAGATAAACATGGATAAAATCTGGAAAACTGGTTCGGCAATAGACTTCATATAGTTCAAGTAACAACATCCATGCTAAGCACCTGAGAAAAACATGCTTAAAACGTCAATTTAAAGTTGGTGAATTCATAGGTTTAGTTCAAACGATGTTATAGTGGACCACAAGATATCAAAACATATACGACAGTTATAACAGATACAACTTCACTTAAAAAGGTATTTACGTTGCACTAAGCTCATGACACTAAGGCTAATAATGAAAGATAGCATGTACATTGCTATAAGTATTTGCTTGCCCTTACAGGAGTCCGACCAAAGACCACCTAACCAGTTTTGAATAGACATATATTTGTTTAATAGGGAGCCCCGTGGGTAGTGAGTGCCACTCACCCGGATAGGGATAATTAATCCCAATAGATCTATTTATTCACTCACGCTCTCTCGTGGTCCTCCAGTCAAGAGATTGACAATTCATGATAGTTTCTTGGCAGTAGTGGTCTAAAAGCTACTTAGGCAACACGTAAACAGGGAAAATCTCACGTAAAGTACTTGTGTCCAGTTTTAAAAACAAGCAATGTTTCTCACCCCAAGTTATAAAACATTTAGTCAAAACGAGTAAAAGAGTCAGGGGAAGAGTAGGGCTTTATGAATCACCTTATAACGGGTAGTGGATCAAAAGGAATCAATCATGTGGAAAATGAATTCACGGCTCTCTACGCGACAAACTCATTCATATAGTCGTAGTTTAAGATATGGTACAACGGATAACGCGTAACGCATCAAGATTGTCATGAGCACGAGTAGACACGGCGTATCCCTTTTTAAAACGTACTTTTAAAAGTTATAAGTTTTGACAAGTCTCGACGTTTTAAAACGTCTTCAAAAATATTTTGTCTTTTAGTGTATTTCGTCTTTTAGTGTATTTTGTCTTTTAGGTGTTTTTGTATTTTAGTGTTGTTATCTTTTAGTGGATTTTGTCTTTTAGTGCATTTCGGTCTTTTAGTGTCCGACACATCAACGTTGACTCAATAACTAAAATGGTTGACTAAACTCGACACTTACGTTTTTTTCTCATTTTATCTTGAGTTTGATATAAAAGTATATTTTTGAGCTTTTTATAAAGTTTACAAAATTTCGGCATTACCTTTCTAAAATACTTTGACTTTCCATTTTGATCAACCTGATCGTGAAACTATCCGTTTTACAAAATACTTCTTTATTGACTCGGAAAAGCATTTCCAATCTATTTTCGACAATAACCTCAAATTATCGCCAAAAAATCCGTTCTAACCTAAACCCCTTTCGACATTCTATTTTACGCTTCCAACAATTCACAAATTTACTAAATCTCTTCGCCAACAATATTTAAACTTAATATACGATAAATCTTAGATAAATAACGTAGCCGTAATACTAATAATATATATATCAAAATAGTCACAATGAACTTTTAAAAGCAAAAGTACAACTACTTTTTATGTTCTTCTATTTATAACAAAGAATTAAAACTTTGAGACTTTGTAGTTTTATAGAAAAATAGATAATGGTTTTCACAACGATTGTTCGGAATGATCATACGAATGCAAAAGTACAACTTATTTATGAAAAAATAGAGATGACTTACAAAGAAACACGAAGAAAGGTGGATAGAAACTAAGAACAACCCAAACGTTGTTTTATAATATACCCGGATGAAATAACAATCAACTCGAACAATATATCTTCAAATGGTTGATCAAAGATTAAAAATGAATGGATTTGGGTGTGTGTTTTTAGGCGTCCGAACTCAAAGAGAAAGGAAAAGAGTGAACAAAGTTGTTATGTCTATCGTGTGTGTGTGAGAATGAATAATGACATTTGAGGGTCGTGAGATAGACTTTATGTTTATAAGCACAACATTTTTAACACACAAGTTATGTGTGTGTGTTGCTAGGCGACGGCAAGGGGAGGGCAACCAAGGGGGGACCAAAATGATCTACCTATCATAAGAGAGTTAGGACAATATGGTTGCTAAGATCATGGAAGCTTGTCTAGTGCATTTGATTTCAAAATTTGAATCCTATGCATGCATATACATGCATATCCGGTCACACATGAGGCCAAAAGGGGGGACCAAAATGGTCTCAACTATTTTAGGGAACTAGTCGGGGGCCCCGAGTTAAGTTTACTCACATATGTCATTTATTTCCTAGGGTTTTCTTTGATTGCATACCATATGTATAGATTAAAACGCGTAACACGCAAATAACGAAACGAGTAACGGCATCACTAAAAATTACAAAACTTTAAACATTGCCTTAAAACATAAAAACGAGGCTATTGCCAAAATACTTCAACGTTTGGTGTCCCGGTTAGCTCCCGGTGACGATTCTCAGATAATAACGAAACAACTTCCCGGTTAAACGGTAAAGCTAAACGAAACATTTAAAAATTCAAATTTCTAAACGGAAACGGCTAATTTATTAAACGGAAATTCTCGAGTTGTGACAAGATCAAACAAGCTCTTGGTAGGTGACTTGCAAGATTCTATATGAATCGAGCTTGTGATAACTAGATATCAATTTTGGTCTAGTAAATGAATTGACGACTAAATCAGAAAGATAGTAACTATCTTATTCACCCTTTACGTTGTTGTCTGCTTTGAAGACATTCGGTAATGAGAATACCAGCAAGCTTGGTGAATCTAATTACATCTGTGTTAGAAGTTTCCTACGCTTTAGCTGGAAACTCTGTCAGGAGATTCTTGAATCTACAACTGATCATCAGGTATAGTAATTTATAAGATGAAAACGGGGAAACCGGAGGTATAAATGCAACCGAACTAAAGATGAATGACAAAAGCCATATTCATCTTTTTTTGCTAACTGTCTTATTTCAGGTTTAGGACGACGGTGTTTGCACCTCATTCTAGCGAAGTCGGATTCATATAAACCACATGCTCATCTCATAGCTTTCAACGTCTCAGTTACAAGAAGTTGGATTTTTAAACTTCCCTACCATAAAGTGCCTAGCCTCAAAGTCAAAAAAGATAAAGGCTCTAAGATCATGATCACAAAAAAGCATGAATAAAATAAATAAAGCCAATTTTACAACTAAGACAAGACCAAACAAGGCAAAGCATAAACGTCAAAAGTCATATCTTCAACATCAGGAGAGACAATGATAAAGCAAAGCAAACTCCTATAAGAATGTTATCGGTGGTTGACTCGCCAAAACTTACTCCTTAAAATCTATCTATATATAATATAAATACAACAAAGGATCAGAATCCGCGAGACCAAGTAAACCGGAAGCAGTATAGAGAAACTCCGGGTCGTTATGTCCCAACGAGGCTAAGAATCGAGAATCGCAAGACGATTGATGATTTGTGTTTGAATGTCACAAGGAATGATTTGGCACTAAAAACTAATAAAAATAAGCAAAAGCACATAAAAATAGCAAAGAGAAAAAGCTGGAACAAAAACAAAAGCTAGAAATGGCAAAAACACTTAAAACTTTTACACTAAGACACAAATAAGCTCAAATAAACTTAAGACAAATCAAATAAGCTAAACTAACTCTAAATAAGCAAATACAAAAAGCAATTAAGCTAAATTTAACAAGATAAACACAACAGTACTAACAACAGTACTAACAGTTTTAACTACCAGTACTAACTTGGAGTTAGTACTGCTAGGCTAAAGTTAGTACTGTTAGCTTAAGGTTAGTACTGCTAGGCTAACAAGACTTAAAGAAATAATAAATAAGCAAACAAGCTAAAACAGAAGTTCACCTAACCTTAATAAGCACTTAGTAATTGGAATAAGCAACTAGAATAAACTAAAATGATAAATAAGCTAAAAAACTAAAACTGATAAACTCTTAAAATACTTTGAAAAAGGAAAATAAGCTTAAATAAGCTTACCCCTAAAGAAAGTAAAGGAAAATGGTTTAATATACTCTAAAAAGCTAAGGAAATCTTTAATAAGCAGAGATAATAAGCTGATAAGCTAAAATGAACTACCAGTATTAACTGAAATAACTACCAGTACTAACTTTAAGTTAGTACTGCTAGTGTTGAGTTAGTACTGTTCCTAAAATCAACTAGCAGTACTAACTTGGAGTTAGTACTGCTTGTTCAAAACAGCCTTTAACATTTCCAAAAATCATTTTTATTTCAAACTAATTAAAAACAGATTATCAAATAACAAAGTAAAATACTTATAAGCAAATTTCAATTAATAATAAGCACTTAAATAAACTGAAATGGCCTAGCAGTGTTAACTCAAAACTATCAGTGTTAACTAATGAACTAACAGTACTAAGCAAAATAAGCACCAAACATACTGATAAAGCACAATTTAGCAGTTCTACATTCAATAAGAAAAACAAGAAAAAGAGAAACTTACAACACCGTTGCTCAAAACAGGGTCAAACAAAGAATCTACAAGCTCTAGCTTGTATAAAACAAGCTAGTGAGAGTCCATAAGCCCATCCAGATCTGGCTTATCATCCATAACATAAGCTGTGGTATATTTGAGAATGATATTTGTGATTTTCTCTTGACTACTTAACTTTTTATTTTCACTTAATGAAAACAGCTTATAAGTAAGCTGTGGTGATAGCTTTTTGAACACAGAACAATATGCTTAGAAACTTAACACTGGTAATGTAAATTGACTTAAAAACTCAAACTTGCATTAAGCTGAAAGCAAAAGCTGTAAATAACTGAAAATAAGCTAAGTTATATTAAAAATTAAAACTAAAAACTAGATGCCTCAAAGGCTTACAAAAAGCTCTATATATAGCCGAAGTCTTGGACTTGCAGCTTGTGCTTCTTTGGAGAGATAAAACCAAGTGTGCTAGTTGTGTGAGATGAATCTAGAGCAAATCCCAGCCTTTGATTTCTTTTGAGCTTCTTTGGAGACAATCTCAGCCATCGAAATGCTATGGGAATAGGAGATTGATTGCCAACATGGACTTTATACAGCTGGGGGGGGAATAGTAGGGTGGATGAAATGATTTTGGTAGGGTGTTGAGTGATTTTGAAGGGGAGAAGTATGGGAGCAAAACAGGGTGCTGGCTTGATTTTTGTATTTTGGTAATTGGCGGGAAAAACAGGTTTATACAAGTTGGGTTGTGACAGAGGAGGTGTGAAGATGATTAAGGGTATGTTTTTTGGTTTGGTACAAGAAAAGCCCCTCTACATCTTTCTCTTTCATTCCCCTTTTTTCTCCCTCCCCCTTTCTTTCTTTTATAAATGAAGTTCCGCAATTGGCTATAATCAAGTCCATGGTATATAATAATAATATAACTTAGGTTTGGCCTTTTGACCCCCATCAAGTTACTTTTTCTTTGCTTTTTTCTTCTCAGGATGTTACTTGACTTTTGAATTTTTTCACCACACTATTCATCCATCTCGTGTCCTGTTTTGGTCGCTTTTTGCTTGGATTTTTCTTATTTTTTGTGAGATATCCGTTCCTACACAACACAATTAGCAAAACAAGCATATATTTGGCGTTTTGAGTCCGTTTTTGGTTATTTTAGCTCGTTTTTAAAGGTAAAAGGTATGTGTAATTAAGCACATACCAAAATCCCCCAAACTAAGATGTTGCGTGTCCCACGCAATGCTATGAAGTAAGCACTCGAGAAACCAAAAATCTCAAATCCCCTCGACTAATAACTTGGAAAAGTAGCCAAGCGTTTATCAAAGGGAATAAAAGAATCAATAGCCTCGACAAGTCCCGGTTCTCACCAATTTTTATATTTATTTACACAACTACTCTAAATTTTATTTATTATATTTTTAATTTATTTTATTTTTATTTTTTCAACAGGTTTTGACTCCTTATTTATAACAAGTGGGATCATAGAATGAGTAACTTTCGGTAAGAATAATCCACGGACCGTCCTGTCGGATAATTTCATCGTCCCTCATTTTTCACAAAGTTCCAAGCCAAGCAATTTAAACCAGATACAATGTCCGATCTAATTTTAGAGTGTTAATCGTCATACAATGACAACTGTGCGAGAACTTATTAACACCCAACATGGATATATGATTATGAATGGTGTGCTCGTATCAACCATAGATCAACTTAATTTCAAATCATCAAGTTCAAGTGAATCACAGACACAAAGCAAACAACTTATTATGAACATGTAACTTGATATTAAACCATAGAACTTTTTGACAAACATATTTAACATTTTTCATAAGTTCTTAAAGCAAGGAATGTGTTGCTTAGTTTTGAACACCTACTAGGACCTCGCTCCCTAGCGTAGGATATCACAACCAACGACCCGGTGTTCTTAGTTTGAAAACCCACCCCGTTTGCTTAGGCGGTAGTGGGAAATCACATACAACACCTTCTTCTCTAATATTGATACGTGATCGGTTGTATTAGTTGTGAACCCTCACACTAGACCTTACTTTCCAATTTAGATGACACAAACACACCAAATCCCTAGAAGTAAAGACGTCTAGTTTGAACCCCCACCTCGTGTTAGGGCGGAGTTGGGATATCACGACACATCATTTTACTAGCTTCCATATGATCAAATGTATGCTTCACTTGGCATATTCGTGCATTTTTGCATTCATAACTCATTCATAGCTTCTTTGACATTTTATCTTCAAAACCTTGCTTGTTAAAGAATCCAAGTTACAATTAAAGCTTTTTCGTAAAAACATCGAATGCTTAGGTTGTAACAAGCCACGATGAATAGGAGTGATAAGAAGCTTATTGAGAAAAAGAATCACAAGTTATTCATCAATAATTTTTGAGACGAGCCTTGCTTAACACATAAACTAATATATTTAACTCAATCATTTCTTTCTTGTTCTTTAAAACCTTTTTAAAATTCAAAAAGCAATAGAATTCGTGAAAGCTTGCCTAAAAGTAACTAGCTAGGGCACATACTCCCGAACGAGTCAAAAATTATTCTCATTCTACCCAAAAGAAAAGTCAAAACTGGGGACAAAACACTTATTTTATATTGAAAAAAAATTTTCCTCAATTTTTTTGGTATTATTGCAAAAATTTTGTGAAAATACAGATTACTGGTAACGAAAGTGCTGCAGGGATCAATCAAAGCGAAGATACCCCCCCAAACTAGCCACTAAACATCGTCCTCGATGTTTTGAAGGGTACTACGATATCCTAAGGCCGTTATGAAGATATGCCAAATGAAAAAACGTTAGTATGATTAGATTAGGATAACCGTATTCCCAAAATGCAGCTGAGGAAATTGAAGCTCGAGTGATCGAATAGACAAAACCGAGAATACGGAGAGGACCTTTTCACAATCTGGGTAATCCTGGACAATAACAACACGAAACACAGGTGATAGAAAAGACAAGCTATCTCACACAACAAACAACACTTATTCATATAATTACAACTACGGATAAGCATTGGTTGCCCTCCCCCTACGAAGCGCGGTTTAATGTCGCATATGCTTGACCCCTCACCTGAATTTATTGAATATGGTGAATGTGTGGAGTGATCTAGACTACCAATTGTGTAACTTTCCCCTCCAAAAGTAGTGCTTAATACTTTGACCATATCACTTGAAATTCGTCACCGTTGGCTTGAGATAGATCAACAGTGTCGTAAGGAAGACTTGAGTGATGTGAATGGTCCACTCCAAGGGATTTTAGATTTGCCCGAGAAAATCTCAATCTGAATTAAAGAGTAGGACTCATCACCGACGTTGAAAACGCTATTTTTGATCTTGGAGTCCTGTGATTCTCTTGTTTTTACCTTATAGATCAATAGTTTTTCACATGAGCGTGATCACGAATTTCGTTAAGGTTCATTGAGTTGAACTTTCTGGTGATCAAAAAACGCCAGTAGAAAGATCAAAGTTGCCTGTTTCAAGCCCAATAGGCTATTGTGCTCAGCTCGATCGGAAGATGGCATGGCCTTTTCCATACACAAGCTTGTAAGGAGTAACAACCCGGTGGGTGTTTTGTAAGCTGTGCGAATGAGGCCCAAAGTGCATCATCAAGTTTGTCCGACCAGGAAGCATGGTTTTCACGTATGGTCCTTTCAAGTATACGTTTATCAAACCTACGATTTGACACCTCGACTGCCCTACGTTGTATGTGGATGAAACGCGGTGGAGAGACGGTTATGACTCCATATTTCTGTGCATGACCTTTGCAACTTGGTCATTGCAGAAATGAGTTCTGGATCTACTTAAGATAGCTCTGCGGTGCACAAAATCAGGCGAAGAAGATTTTATAGGAATTTTCAAATTACTCAGCAATCATTGTGGGGAGCGCTTTCCGGCATCAACCCATTTTATGAACAAGTAGTCAAGCGGCCACACGAGAATGATATTTGTTCCCCTCGTGGAAGACGGGAACGGGCCCATAAAGTAAATGCCGCCAAACGTCAAAGATTTCACAAACTTGGATGGAGTTTTGAGGCATCTCATCCTGTTGCGAAGTTTTCCTTGTCGTTGGCACGAGTCACAGTTTTTGACAAACTCGTGGGCATCCTTGTAAATGTGGGGCCAAAAGAAGCCGGAATCAAGGATCTTTTTGGCGGTTAGTTGCATCCATGATGTCCCCCCGGTTGGGTCCATTAGTGGCAAGTCCTCGAGAAGTCGAGAGCTCCTTTCCGTGCACCAGTCGCCTGATCACTTGATCCGCATAAAAAAAAATTATTTTCATTAAACAAAAAGGGGACATCGCCAAAAAAACAGTTTCACCACTTCCAAGAAGAACTTATTATTTTTCTGTTTTGGGTTGACGATGAATAGATGCCCATCTCAACGAAGTTACCGCGCGTGGAAATGTTGCAAAGTCAGCAAACCACGGGATACTAGAATCACCACGAAAAGTCCCATACTTAAACGCTCGAGAGGAAAATGTTTACATAATTTCTATAAGAGTCGAGAACGTTTTTCCATAACGGGATCTCAAATCAGGACAAGATGATCGGCTGCGAGATTCACCGGCTCCTATTTGTGTCAGAGGAACATTAAAGTCCAAATTCTTGGAGGAGGAGGACCACATCGGAGCAATCTCCGCTTTAGCATCCTTACCTTTTTGGCAAAGAGATACATTGAGAGCGAATGGTCCCGTATGCACTATGCTTTTGTTTAATGATAAGAAAAGACCAGAATTTTTCGAAATGCATACAACCACGGCTAACAATTTCCTTTTCCGTCGTGTGTAATTAATTCATTTCAGCACGGTCATAACGACTTGCTAGCATAAAGGATAGGCCGAAAGGTTATTTCATGACGTTGCCCATGCCCCAAAACTGCCCCTATGGCGTAATCACTTACAATCACACATAAGTACGAATGGTAATCCCAGTTTGGGTGCATCAAGATCTGGAGCTTCCATAAGTTTCTCTTTAACGTTTTGGAAAGCATGATGCATTCATTAGAAAAGATGAATGGAGTATTCTTCTCGAGAAGATGAGTCATCGGTCGGGATATTTTGGAAAAATCCTTTATGAATCTCCGGTAAAAACCGGCATGACCAAGAAAACTCCTAACTCCTTTGACAGTGGTGGGATGAGGTAATTTGGCAATGACATCTATTTTGGCTTTCGTCAACCTCAATCCTATTTAGAAATTTTATGTCAGAGGACAATGCCCTCATTGACCATAAAAAATAGGCTCTTCTCCCCAATTAAGACACCAAATTTGGTGTCTTGAACATCTATTTTTTGGGCAACATTTCTCAAGACGGGAAGAGGGAGAGGAGATAAGGAGGGGAAGAGGGGGTGGAGGTGGTGGGAGCGGAGGAGGGGTGATGGGGGATTGGGGGGTATAGGATGTTGAGTGGAATGGAGGAGAATGGTGGCGAGCATGTCACGAGCGGTGGCTAGTAGGAGAGAAGTAATGTGGGTGGGACGGTTCCGTGAATGGTCTGGTGCGGGCACGTGGGATGGAGAACGGAACCGTGGTTGGGTGTTGTGTGAGACGAGTCGGAAGAGGGGGTGTTGTTGTGCTCTTTTGGAGTATGAGATGCGGTCTTTTTATTTGGGTGTGGTTGTTTTAGTTGTGTGTGTGATCTTTGATGGTTTTGGTGCGTTCGTATCTGCCGTCGTTCCTTTGCTGCTTACGTCTTATTCACTCGATTGTTCTGTGTGAGATAATATATCTAATCAGTTGACTTATCTATTTTTTCCGCTTCTTCTCTTCTTCTTTATGCTTTTAATTAGGTTTTGTTTTGCTCCCCTCTACATCCTTCTTGTAACATATGGTTCATAGTTCCTTTTTTATACTCTTAATGAGGATTTATCTCATTCCATTTACGTTATTATTTATAATTTTTATTTTTTGTTTGAGCTTTTATGTTTTAGACCTTTTACTACGTTTAATTTATTTCCTCCTCTGTTGTCCTTGCGTTATGCACCTATCCTTGTTGCTTATACTGTTTGTGTCATGGTAGGCAATTATTCACGGAATAACCCAAAGACCAAGAAGTAACAACCATGTAAACTTCCACAGTCTATTACAACCATGTCTTGAAAGATTGCCACCAGACAACCTTTGGAACGTGCCTGGTGCATTGCCTAAGGCCGAAAGTGCATGCGACGGTAGGCAAAACAATCGCAGGACAAGTAAATGTGGTCTATTCTGATCACGGTAGGTCAAAGGGAATATAGGAAATACCCGGAGAATCCATCAAGGAAACAATATAACACTACGTATTTCCCCCGCAATCTCTCGAGCCTTTGATCCATAACGGGAGTGGAAAGTGGTCTTTACCGGGTGGCTATCATTTAACTTGCGGAAACAATGCATACCCGCCACCCGTAACCAATCGGAGATGGGATCACTCAATTTACTTCATTTTGAACAACGTAAAGTCGCCCTTTTTTGCACGCCAGAACAAAGACAAGGATAACGTGTCACAATGTATCGGGCTGACCCTTGAACTATCGGAGATTAGGTAAATCAATCTGCGTCCAAGAATTTTTCAACTTCTTTCTTGATGACATCGTGGATTTTGGGATTAACCCTTCTCCTGATGCAGACTGCATGTTTATAGACCTCTTCCATTAGAATTTTGTGGTATTAAAAATTTACCCCGGGTTAAATACCCTAATGTCGATAGATTCCAAGCGATGGCTCGGCTTGTGGGACTTAAGAACCATTAACGATCGCTTTCTCCCCCAACTTAATTCCCTTTACAATGATGACTGGATAACTTTGTTGTCATCTTCCAGGAGGGGGGAGAATGCGTATTTCAAGATGGGGAGGTAAGTCATTGAGTTCAACCTCATGGCGGTTCATCATCGAATATTTAGACATATTTTGGCATCACAAAGTTTTTATTTTCTTCTTGGTTTCTGGGGTGGGAACAATCACCTTGATTAGAATAGGAGTCTGTGGTTCAATGATCAAGAAAGTGCTTCATGGATAGGAATGTCCCCATTCAAGATCATAGATAAGTGGATCAACTTATCCGGTGAAGTAGTAACATCATCTAGAGTCAAGAAAAAGCATTTTGCTTCCTCGAACCTGTAAAAGTCACTTTCCCTTACTCCAAATGAGTTAAGGGTCGGAGATGAAATTAGCAACATAGGAATCAAAGCACAGAGAAGGATTTCCGTATGCTACTGAATCAAAAAAACCTAAGACCTCTTGCGTTATTCTTCACTAGCCATATCAATGAACGACAATCCAGTTTAGCCGATCCAATGATTTGAAATTTGCCATGTGACCCTCGAAGTTTTGATCAAGGTGAAAGTATGGCCTAACTTTGCCAACACGAAGGTAAATTTCACAACCCTCGTACACATCGATTAATGCACGACTAGTTTTCCAGAAAACACCTTCGCCGATAATTAGAGGTACTCGGGGTCTGACTCAAATCAACAACCGACAAAATCAGCTGAAAATTGGAACTACCACCCACACTAAGACGGTACGGACGTCTTTGCGATACCAATTGGTCGTATGAATGAACGGTCCCGCTAGCAATGAGCTGACATGCATGTTGGGGTAACTCGGAAAGATAGAGATCCTCCACACGGAATTACGCATAAGAATAGATGCTAGCACCGAGATCTGCCAAGCATTGATGTGTTAATTCCAGAAAAATACACATGGTAATAAGGAATCTAGCCGGGGACTCCCAAGTTTTCTCTAGGCAACTTGTTAAGGATGACCGCCGAGCAAGTTTCGTTCAATTTTGCCATTTCACTCAATTTCCTTTTCTCTATTGGTTTCCGAGTAAGGTTTTTTAAAGTTGAGGCGAATTTAGGCATAAGAGTCAAAAGCATCAAAAATGCTAATTTCGAATTCATATCTTTATGAAATATTTTGGTAGAATTTTCTCAAATTTGTTCGTTTAGTTAGCTTATTCCTTGCGCCTTTCATACATTTCTTCTTGATGGAAATAAATTGAGCTTTAGGAATTGGAGTATCCAATCAGTAAAAGACATTTGGGCTCACGGATTTGGATTACGAGACTGGAATTTGAACAATAGGATGTTGGACGTCTTTATGGTGCTTCTGTGTATTAGCAGGAGGCAAATCGTGTCCTTAGTCACCTCGTGTCATTCTAACTCTTTCGTATTCCTTGGATGGTCACACCACTTTTTTAATCGGGTGGTGATACCTTTCAAATCTTTCTTTGGGTTGGTAACAGTGTTACCAGGAAGAGTTCCAGATCAGAAATTTAGAAGCTGTAATTAGTAGAAACAAATTTTTAGAAGCATGTCCGTCAAATTGCCATTTGGGATAGCAGGTTTTGACCTTGTTTATTGCACGTTTCCAACACTGCATCAATGCTGTGACAAATCTTTTCAAAATCTTGTTTTGACACACAATCCAAGGCCACCAGGGTAATCTGAGGATCAAAGTCCTTGATGAGCTACCGGTTGATGACCGGAGGTCGATAAGTTCTGACCTTGGTTGAAATTGTTTCCTCAGTTTATTGATTGAAGTTATTTTCCTCGATTGAAATTGTTTTGGACTATTTGCATGAATGGATTCTGAATGGGAGGAAAAACCAGAAGGGTCAATTTGATTTGTAGATCAACGTAGGTCGATAAACCCAGAAATAGCTTGGTCGATAACCACATACTCCTTGGATATTGTCATTGGTAAATGTTGCTATTAGTGGCTGGAACAGTTTTTGATAAAAATGACCTCCGCCCCCACAAGTTAACACAACTTTGTTCAACCCTTTTACGGGGGGCGGAAGCTTGGGGTTTGTTCTTTCTGTCGAGAATCAATGCCCGAGACCAGTATTTGATTCAAGACAACATCAGAGTTAGAATTCTGGGAGGAAGAGCTTGTACTCATTTTAGCTACAACCGCTTGTCTTGATTAACTACCTAACTTTCTCCTCTGATGATTTTTAAACATTCTCGATGCATTTGGTCCTAAGAAGTACCACCAGCATCATGAGTTTCCATGAAATCGTTGATCAATTGAGTTTTAAAAAAAAAAATAGGTACAGCGGGCGGGAAGGAGAGTAGGGGGAGAAAAAAGATGGGAAAGGGAGGAAGTGGTCAAGGTAAGGAAAAGGTACCATGAAATGATAATTAGAGGTAGCGGGGCACCACACTCCTTTCCGGTGCCGTTTCGCCTTCGTCATATCCCTCCGCTAAAGTCTCTCTTTACACAAACCCCCCCAGCTACTCTTTCCGCACCTCTCGTTTGCTAAATTCTATTTAAATAACTTTCGTGTTTCTCCTTTTCCTACGCCTTTATCCTTTGATATTGGTTAGTTTACGACCTCCCGTTTCTTTTGTTTTTTCACCGCTACACACTATATTTCTTTGCCACTTTCGTTTTTACCCCTCCTCCTTTCTTTAATCCTCTTCCTACTGTCCCTACTAGATACTTCATGTTTTTTTAGTATTTAACTGTTTTTGCACCACATGTTCCAATCTCTCCCTGTATCTGCCCGCTCAGTTGCTTATTTATTCAGTCCCCACTTTCCCTCTGACCCTGTTTACTCCCCTTGGTCCCCCCCACCCGCATGAACCGACTCCCCTTTCTTCCCTTTCTTCGCGCTAACCTCCTATGCGATTTCCTTCGCTGTCTACCATTTCTCTCTTGTCCTCCCTCTAAAATGTTTAAATGGTAACCTTTTTCCCCACACCCGTCCGTGGTAGACGGTGTGCAAAAACTGCATGTTCAACCCGAATGAATCCCAACAGCCCCCCCAAGCAGATGTCAAACCCCAAACAAATAACATATGAACCAGCACCACGCCTCTCATAAACATCACATTCAAATAGATTATCTAGAACCTCATTCATTATATCATTTACTGAGATTTAGTCATAAATCGAGGGAGGAAGAATTAGTTAATAATTTCGTAACAAGATCATTCCCATGTTTCAATCGACCGAGGGGGTTCTTTATCCACCATATCGGCTGCCCCTTCGAGCGAGAATGGGGAAAAGCATAAGTACAACCGACGATATAGGTACTTCGGAAATCATCAACGTAGAAGGTTGAACTTGTGTTAGAAATAACGGATGTGAGCATGTGTGTCTTCATTATCATTTACCAAAAAATTGCTTGTTTTGGACAAGATTCATGAAAGACCATGCTGATTTCAAAGTATATTCGCGGGTGATTTCCTCCGATAACTATTGCAGTCCACGAGAACCCTAGGAGGGTGCTATCGAGCAATTGCGCATAGTACGTATTATCAGCCATTCGTAACTATGGAGGATTATCAGGATTCTCAAGATTGGATATTCAACAGAAGTTTGTCGGACTGTGGATTGTCGACAGTTACGGGCTTGAGAACAAGGGCATAGCACAAAATAGAAATATAAAAAGAAAATTACACTAATTTTTTTTTTTTTTTAGTATTTATGATTTATTCACAATGAATTTTACACGAACAAGAACTCTAAAACTAGACAACTTATGAACCAAATAATCAACTTACTACACGGTAGCTCTCAAAAACGATAAACGCATCAGGTGAGCGTATGAGTAGGAATAGCGCGAAGCTTATTTTCTCCTTTCGGGGTTGTAGATCCAAGGAACAACCCACCTTATACCCACTATGTAGTTTGTTTTAACGTTTCAAGGTGAGCCGTATAATCGTCAGAGACACAAATGGTGATTATAAAAATCTTTTGTTCGAGTGGGAATCCAATAAGTACACCGGAAGTTATTAGATAATACCATCAATTGAGAATATTAAGTTTTGGTATTTTTAAACCAAATTAATAATTTTTATATTTTTGTTTTATGGACAATTTTTTATATTTTTGGTTTTTTCTTTGTTTTATATCATAAATTATAACTTAAAAGAAACTGAAAATATTTTTGTACCTTTTTTTTTATTTTTTTATTATTTTTGTAGTATAAAAATTATTCCACAATATATAATATAAATTGTTAATACGTAGCGATATTCTGTTTCACAGCCTCACCGTCAAGCTAGCGGCCAAAAAATTGGTTACGCAGCAAAGCTCACCCCTTTTTTATGTGTAAATAAACATAAACATATATATATATATATATAAATAAAAATATCAATATAGGTCTATAATATAATATATATATATATATATATGTAAATATAAAAAAATACACAACAAATTCAGCACTCAAGAATTCAAGTAACCGAAGCAGTAATAGAGAGACTCCGGGTCGTTAAGGTTCCCAAACGAGGCTAGAATGGGAAAATCAAGAAACGATTTGATGATATGGTGTTGAATGTCACAGGGAATGAATTGCACTAAAACTGATAAAAAAATATGCAAAATCACATAAAAAGTAGCAAGAGAATAATCTTGAACAAGACTAAAAACTAGGAATGACAAAAACACTTTAAAACTTTAGACTATGGGCATAAACATAAAGCTCAATAAACTTAAGAGAAAATCAATTAGCTAACCAAACTCTAAAAAAAGCAAATACAAAAAGCAATTAGGCTAAAGTAAATAAGATAAAACACAACATACTACAACAGTACTAACAGTTTTAACTACCATAACTAACTTGGATTAGTACTGAAAGGCTAAAGTTAGTACTTTTAGCTTAATGGATAGTACTCAAACTAACAAGACCTCAAAGAATAATAAAAATGAGCAAACAATCTAAAACAGATAGTTCTTCTAACCATAATAAGCACTAGAATAAACCAAAAATGACAAATAAGCTAAAAAGCTACAAACTGATACATTAAAAAAATACATTGAAAAGGGAAATAAATAATCAAACAATACAGGACAAAGGGTTTAATCTACACTAAAAGGTTTAGGAAAACCTTAAAAACACGCTGAAATAATAAGCTGATGAGCGGAATTGAACTGCCAGTACTAATAAACAGTACTAACTTGGAGTTATTACTGTTAGAGTTAAGTTAGTACAGTTCCTTAAATGAAAACTAGCAGTACTAACTTGTAGTTAGTCTGCTTGTTCAAAACAGCCTTTATTTGAACAATTCCAAAAATCATTTTATTTCAAACAAATTAAAAACAGATCTATCAAATAACAAATGTAAAACACTTATAAGCAATTTTCAATCCAAAAAAGCACTTAAATAAGCATAGAATTAGTCTAGCAGTATAAACTTAAAACCCAACATTGTTATTAAATAAACTATCAATTCTGTCAATAGATAATAACGTGAAGAAGATAAGAGACTTACTACAACCCTTGCTCAAACAGGTCAAACAATGAATCTACAAGCTCTAGATTGCATAGAACAAGCCTATGAGATCCAATAAGCCCATCCAAAACTGGCTTATCATCCATAACATAAAGCTGAGGTAAATTTAGATTGAATGGAGTGATATTCATCTTAAAACTCTAACTTTTAAAATTCACTTAGTTAAAACAGTTTGTAAACAAGCTGTAATGAGAGCTTTTGAAACACAAAACAACACACATTAAGAAAACTTAACACTTAGGGGATTATAAGTGACTTTAAACCTTCAAACTTGCATTAAAACTATGAAAGTGTTACAAGCTGAAAGTAAAAACTATAAATAACTAAAAATAAGCAAGTAATTAAAAAAAACTACACAACAGATGCCTCAAAGGCTTATCAAAAAGCTCTATATAATAAGCCGAAGTCTTGGACTTGTAGCCTCGTGCTTCTTTTGGAGGAGATAAAACCAAGTATTCTGAGTTTATGTGAGGAGAGTCTAAGCAAACCCAGCCTTTGAGTTTCTTTTAAGTCTAACTTTGGAGTGACAATCTCAACCTCGAAATGAGCTTTGGGAATGGAGAGGGATTGCCAACATGGACTTTATAAAAGCAGGGGGGGGGAATAGTAGGGTTGAATGAAATGATTTTGGTAGGAAATTTGAGTGATTTTGCATGTGGGAGGAGGGAGGGGGGTGGAGGAGGAGAAGTATGGGAGCAAAGCAAGGGTTGCTGGCTTGATTTGGTATTGGCGTGAAAAAAGGTTTATACAAGTTGGTTGTGACAGAGGGTAGGTTGAAGATGATTAAGTTATGTTGGTTTGTGTACAAGAAAAGCCCCTCTACATCTTTCTTCTTTTCATTCCCTTTTTCCCCTTTCTTTCTTTTATACATAAAGTTTCCCAAATCGGCATAATCAGTCCCTGTGGTTTATATAATAATATAACTTAGGGGTTTTGACATTTTTGACCCCGTCAATTTACAATTATCTTTTGCTTTTTCTTTCTCGTAGATGACGTTACTTTGATTTTTCACACCTTTTCCATCACGTGCCTGTTTTGCTCGCTTTTTGCTTGGTTTTTTTCGTCTTTTTGTGAGTATATCTGTTTCCTACACAACACCATTATCAAAACAAGCATATATTAGGTCGTTTTGAGTCCGTTTTTGTTTATTTAGCTCGTTTTTTACAGGTAAAAGGTATGTGTAATTAAGCACCATACCAGGATACATTACCTCAGGAGTTGAAAACTGACGAGGAATACTGCGAGAGGTTTGAAAATTGGTCCAAACCAAAGAATTAGAATTATAGAAATTTGATTCATTGGTTTGACATTGAAAACCTTATATGAAGGTCCCCCGCAGTTTTCACATAAGCCTCATCGAATGAACAATGAATCACATTGAAAAGTTTTTCCATGAGGACCCCCACCACGGTAACATACAAAGATATGTGGAAACAAGGTGATTTGTGGAAAAATTATCAAAGTTTTAATTGAAACATAGGTCCTGATTGTAGACAAACGAGACTTGAGGTGGACAATCGTAACCATAATGAGCATCGTTTTCACAAAACTCACAAGAAAAACGTCTCGTTACTGGGGCTGTATACAAGACAAGACGAAAAATTTAAACAAATAAGAGGTAAAGAGGATTATATTAAACGAATAAGAGGATAGAGAAGATTATTTATATCAACATACATAAGAGAGAGAAATATTTTTGTAACCGATAATCAAACAAGTGTACGATAGCTCTCTAGAAAACGCACAAAGAAGCGGAAGAGCGGGTAAGCGCGAAGCTTTTAAAAACCTTCGTTCCTTCGGACGAATTGCAGTAGGATCGACCCACCTGTATACCTCTCTTATAGTTTTGTAATTAAAGGTGGGCCGAAATCCACAATTGACACACGGTGATTTTGTTGTTTTTCAAAAATTTTTGGTATTTTTGATTACTTGAAAATATCACAAATGAAAAACGATAACTTTCACGGGGGAAGGTTCCTCAAAACATCTAACTTCAATCCTTCAAACTAACACGGATAAACAGTAGACACACCCCCCGACAACGACTAGCCCAAAAATTGACTTGTGAAAATAACCCTCTACTATATATATAATATATATAAATATATATAATAAGAATTATCAAAATATTAATTAATAAGAGAGAGTAAGTATTCCAAGAGGCTTTTAAGAAGAAAATTAATTTTAACCAAAGCAAAGTCCAAAAAACCTTCCCTGGTCGTTTCCGGACGAGGCGTGAATTGAGAATCGAGTTTAAGTTCGTGATCGCGTGATTGAATGATTCAATATTTGATTTGGATTCTATTTCTACAATTAAAATGCGAAAACAAGTAAAAGCAAGCCTAAAACGAAAGCAATTAAAGTTAAAACACGAAAAAACGATAACGGGATCTAAACCCGAGCTTTAAAGCCCTAAACTATCAAATTTTAACCCTACAAAAGCATATTTAAGTTTTAAAGGTCCTAATGATAAAAGAAAATTTTAAAAAAGAATTATATTTTTTTGATTTTATTTTTATTTTCTTAAAATTATAAACACTTTTAATCTAAATAAAATAATTAAAAATAGTAAACTAATTATTAAAATTCTGGAAAAAATACTAAAAAATACTTTAACCTATGTAGATTCTAGGAAAAATATTAACTGGAAATAAGCAGTGCAAATAAGCTAATAAGTTTAAATGAGCAAATCTGTAAAACTACTATAAATAATTAATAGTGTAAGGTTATAACAACGAAAAAGACCCTAGGGCAGTTGATTGTGAGGTGTGTGTGTAAGAACTAGGTTGAGGTTGTGGAGGTCTTGGGTTCGAGCCTTGCTCACCCTTGACTTCCCAATTTCCCTAGTTTTTTTATTTTTTGAAATTTACTTTTTGAAAAAGTTTTATATGATGAAGATAAGCAATTTTAATAAAAGCACTTTTTACAAAACTTAATATTAAGCTCAGAATAAGCACTTGAACAGATACAGACAGGATTAAAGCAAATAAACTTAAAAAGCTGTTAGCTTTATAATGCAATCAAGCTAGATGAAAAAATAAGCTGCAACAAAAGCTAATAAGCTAAGACTTGACTTATACTAGATTTAATAAGCACATATGACTGGAAATAAGTAAAGCAAATTAGCTGAATAAGCAGAAAAATCATTAAAACAGTTAACTCAAAAAAAAGAGATAAAAAGGACTCATACTACTACTTTTAAGCTAATTTTAAAGGACTATTAAGCATTAATAATAAGCTATAAACTGAAAATATATAAAGTCTAACACTAAAAGAACTCAAATAAGAAGAAATTAAGAAAAATGACCAAGAGAATAAGCTAGAAAAGACAGCTTAAAATGACAACATACCCTACTATATTTTTGGCTTTTTTTGGGTTTTGAAGACAGACTATAAGCTTAAAAACTAAGACTCAAAACTGGTTATGACTTATTAAAAACTTAAGACAGATTGTACTTATACTAAAATAAGCTAAATGCAATCTAATTTAATCAAAGATAAGCTAAGACCTACCACTATGAATCTGCATTACCAATCCTTAAAAAGCTAAAACTATATGACTGTTTTTGATCAAATCTTATAAAAAACATTCCTAACTTTTATTGACCCAAAACAAGTTTGAATTGGTGCTAATGCAGTCCATGTTGAACATAAAAACCACAATTCAAATAGATCTTTAAGAAATTAATCTAATAAGCAATTTGAAAACTTTTTGTTAACCAACAAACCTTGAACATCAGATAAAACCAACACCTACTAAACTATCAAAACAAATCCTAAGGCTTATTAAGAACATCCAAAAGACTTAATTAAGCTTACAAAATCTGACTTGAATGACCCAAAAACAGTTTATACCCATTTTTTGACCCAGTTGATCAACCTTGACTCCAAACATACCCCTTTAAAAACTAAAATCTAAATTTTAAACTAAAACAGACCTTATTAAGCTTTTAAATTCAAAACAGATTAAGTACTAAGCATAAAAGAGACAAATAAGCAACAACTAAGAAGACATAAACACTTATTAATAAGATAAGCTAAAGAGAGCAGTTTTGACTTAAATTGAACAGAACATATGAAATTTTAAAGCAAGCTATAACTAAACTTTGAACTAGACATTATAAGCTACTAATAGACTAAATAAGCACATAAGAAGCATACTAAGCAAAGAATAAGCAGTTTAATAAGCTGATGCAGAAAATAAGCTAAAAATGAAAATGAAAGCTTACTTGATCCTTTTCACAAAATAAGGACTAAAAAGAAATTCCTAAAAGCTGAACAGGGTAACGGGGTTAAAGGCTAGGGACATAGGGTGCAAAGGCTAAAAAGGTGTAGGGGCTAACATTGTAGTCCTTAAGGACTAGCAATGTTAGTCCTTAAGGACTAACGATGCAACAGGTTAAGGGTGTAGTAGGGCTAACTGTTGTTAAGTGGTTTGGGCTTTGTTGGGCTTATTTTATTAAACTTGGGCCATATTTGATTTAAATAGGATGTTGGGCTTTTGATTATTAAATAAGCATATTGGGCTGATCCGACCCATTAAGTAGGGTACGGGTTGGCCCAATAGGATGCTTATGTCCTTGGGTTCGATCTTTGATGTTGACTTTTTGACTTGATGACTTTGACTTTTAATGCTCTTTCCATTCCCGTGCTCGGTTTTGTCCGTAAAGGCTTAATTTTTGTCTTTTTGTCATATATCTGATACCTGCACAGTACACAAAGCAAAACAAACATATTTTTGGCATTTTTATGTCCGTTTTTGGTCATTTAGGCTCGTTTTTATAAGAAAAAGGTATGTGTAATTAAGCATATACCATACATAGTTCGTAAACAAACTCTAGCAGATCTTTCTCCTCAAGAGAAGTTACTATACGACAATGACATCAAAGCTGTCAATATACTTCTTCTTGGATTGCCAGTTGATATCTACACTCTGTTCAACCACTATCAGACTGCAAAAGAAATATAGGATCGCGTCAAAGAACTTATGGAAGGCTGATGTGTCATTGTATAGGTGTTATTTATGTATCAAGTTTTACTATTTTATTTATGCCGACTATACCTAAAAACAACACTTTAACGGACAGTGTACCTGGTCAGATAGAGTTTCATGGTAAGTAGGGTGTCGATCACTAAGAGCGAGAGCGTTAATTCCTAATTCTATCAGTATTTTAGTTATCTATGTTAGACCTAAAACTAATACAAAATAGGGGTTCAGCCTGAGAGACTGGCACGATTTTGTGTATCTAACCTAAGGTTTTAATGACAAGTAAAGCAATAAACACACACAAAAAGAAAAACAAACGATAGAGAAGTGGTCGAGAACTAATGTAAGGAAAATGTATCAACCAAGAATAATCTGATAAAATGCAGGTTTGTTTATTTAGTGCAATGATTGTCTTATCTCGAAGGGCATATCATTCCTAGACTTAGGCGGTACTTCTTCCTAAGACCTAGACACGCTAATTCTGTCACAATTAGACGCATCCGCATAAAGCATCCTTATGTTGATTATAATCTATCTTAGGATCTAAGTAATGGTGCTCTTACTAAACCCTAGCTCATTGAGACTTTACCCACTTACTGCTTAACGGCTCTTTATATACTAGTAGTCCACTGTCCGAGTCCTTACCAATGGAATAAGAACGTACTCGTTGATACCAAGGTCACCTTATGGCTCAACTAAGCTCACTAATCTAAAGGCAAAGATAGGTCAATATTTGTGATCCTATGATTCTAGATATATAAATTGTAATATGGAGACCTATCCCGGACTCTTAGCCTACGCCTAAACAACACCAAAGTTGCAACGCATTAAATATGTAGGACTAGACCCAGTTGAATGATAGGTCACATACTTAAGCACGTAAACGAATATAAATTGATAAACATAAACAACAATCAACGATAAATTAAGCAATCGAGATAAACAAACCAAACATTAGATCTTCATAAACATGGCTGATACCTAAAGGTATCAGCCGATAGTCATTGTAAAAATACACACGGTTTGATATATGAATGATTAAAGCAAAGAAACCTTGATTGAACGTGTCTTCGGTTGTGCGAAGATTACAAGAGTTTTCCTATGATCTTGAGGCTCTTTTCTGACGTTCTAGGCTCTTCTAATCGTCTCTTGGTCGACTTGGTGGTTTAGGGATTCACATGCATGATTAAAATTGAGTTTAGGGTCGTCTCTATATATAGGGTCTGATAGTCGGTTCAATACGGCGTATTAGGAAGCTTAATACGGCGTATTGGATGACTTGGCGTGGGCTCTAAGAATAAAATATTCCTGAATTTTCTTGAGCTGATATGGATACCGCGTATCGGACCTCCTGGATACGGTGTATCGGACCTATTGGGTATGGCGTATTAGGCTACTCCGGTACGGTGTATTGGGGTCCTTGGGTATTTCTATGACGTTATTGGCTCATGGGTCGCGTATGGCTCTTTAGTTACGTGTTTTGTACATCTTGGGTCACGGAACGTGTCGAAGCTTCTTGGGTACGGCGTAGTCTTGTCTTGTGAAGTGTGGTTTTATTGATATTTGACGAAAGTATAATATACGACGTATATACTGATGTGGATACGGCGTATTCTTCAAAGTCAGGCAATGGTCTTTTGATTCGTCAAAGTCTTGGATACGTCGTATTGGTCAAGAATAATACGGCGTATTTGCTGTCAGATCAGTAGACTTTCTTGAACTCTTCATTTATGCTCCAAAATGCGTGCCATTTGCTAATATTCACCAAGTACTCCATAATTACTGCAATTCTCAAATACAAACGATTAAGTAACAATTCTTTGCAATAACTATACAAAATGGGTTAATAACATGAGATAAATGATGCTATAAAATAGACGTTATTTAATGTCATCAATATATATATATATATCTCGGTAAATCCATTCGGTACTCTTAGTTACCATTAATTCATCATTTAAGTTATAAGAAACGAAACGTTTAATTAAACTAAAGAATTTGAAAAAGTTTCAAAAAATACATTTTTCGTCTTTTAGTTGACTTATTAAAATAATAATATTTTATTATTTTATTGAAAATCGCCTTTTGATTAAAAATTCTAAGAGTAAACTTTTTACGAAATTTCGACATAACACGTACGTTTATACAACGTTTTCCAAGTTTTTTAAACCATATTTCGCAATATTCACCAAAACGTATTTCCCTAACGACTTCCAATATCAATTCATAAGTATGTCCCATTTTCCAAAGTTCGCCAAAACTCATAAAACGACTAGTTTACGCTTATTGGGCCATAAGGCCCAATAAGGATCCATTAAGATATTTATATGCATAATATATATTTTAGGCCCAATTATACCAAAGCCCATTAGTAAATAAAAGCCCAAAACAATAGCTAACAAAATAACCCGGACCACAATAAGCCACAGCTTATTGGGCTTATTGGGCTGTGAGCCCTTAAGCTCCCAAAACCAATCCATTAAGCTCGAAAATAAGCTAATAAGCTACGTAGTATATTCGGTTATCACCATAAGCTATCAAAATAGTCCACAAAAATACGACATAAGAGGTAAATAACCAAAATACCCTTCTTGTATTTTCCCTTTTTGCCGTGAGCTAATAAGCCCAAAATAAGCTCAAAAATTGCTTAATAATAAGCCAACTAATCCAATATCCAAAATAAGCTAAATAGCAAATAAATGTTTTTCAACCATCACAACCACAACAATAAAACTACAAAATCCTTATTCCCTTTTTATTTTCTATTCGAACCAAACGCACCCTTTTATTCCTTTCGTAAACTTTTCGTGTTCGATTTTTAACAAATGCACCGTACAACTAGCTTCTATGCATCATTTAACACACAAAAGTACAAGTTAAATCAAGATTTTAGAAACTTACAATTAGGGTTTTGAAAAGCGAGAACGAACGCGAACCGACTACCCAAACGTAGTTTTAACTATAACCCGAATACTAGAATCAACCCACGACTATGCAAATCTTCATGTTTTTTTATCAAAGATTGAAAAATAAAGTGTGTGTGTGTGTGTGTGTATGTGTATTTTAGGTCGGACGCAAGAAGAGAGCACACAAAGTGTGTGTTTTTGAAATAATGATGTGTGTGTGTGAATAATGAGATAAGAACAAAACATATAAGCCAAAACTTGTACCACTTAGAGTACCATAGTGCTAAAAACAAGCCACCTTGTCTCCCACAAGGTTTTAAACCGGCTATAGCATCTTAGGGGGCTCTGGATGCCTTCTTTTTGTGTCGGGTTCACTTAAAACTTAAAAACCTTGATTGTAAAATATATCCTAAAGTTACTTAGCATTTTTATTCACTTTAAAAATATTTTTCCCATAACCTAGAGTATTTACATGACATATTTTCACATTATACTTCCCAAAAACTCATTTGAACATTAACAGACGTGTCGGGACTCGTTTTCGGCATTTCACGCTATTCGCGGGTCAAACCACTCGGAACATAATCAACATAATAATACCCTCTAAAAAGGATTATTATACACCATATAACCATAAAACACCTCAGTCACATAAATTCACCACCGTCAACACGGTACAGGTTCTAACAAAATTGACAAAAGTCAAATAGTCAAAGGACTAAGTTAGAATATTCAAGAATATGGTGGGTGCAGTGTACTGTTAGGAGACAACAGGGAGTGTAAGATCAGAGGTGTTGGCATTGTAAGGTTACAATTGAAAGATGTGTCAAATTTTGTGTTACACAATGTCACGTATATTCCTTAATTGAAAAAAACTTGATATCGATGGGAATTCTTAAAAACAGAGGGATATACCGTAAAATTACAGTCGAGAAAAGTCAAAGTAATGAATGGTTTCAGCCTTCAGGGTTGTTTTATCTGGAACCCGAAGGGATAATTGTGTATACTCTTTAGATGACCATGCAGTGGCAGGTGAACTTAATGCTAGTGTTGAAGAAAAAGACAGCCTTGCACAGGTTTGGCATAAAAGACTAGGACATATCAGCGAGGCGGGACTATGAGTGCTAGAAAAGCAGGAGCTGTTTGGCAAGAAGAGTCTAGGTAAGCTTGATTTTTGTGAGAATTATGTTCTGGTAAAGTCACATCGAGTCAGTTTCGGTGTAGGAAGGCACACTACTCAGGGAGTGATAGACTATGTTTATTTAGACTTATAGGGTCCGTCTCGGGTGGAATCATTGGGAAGTAAGAGGCATTTCTTATCTATTGTTGATGATTATTCTAGGAGGGTATGAGTTTATATTCTCAGGTTTAAACATGAATCATTTTGAAAGTTTAAATAATGGAAGCAGTTAGTAAAGAATCAGTCTAGGGGGACAGTTAAGACTCGAGGACAAATAATGGTCTTGGGTTTTGTAACAGGTTATTTGAGCAGTTATGCACTGAGAGTTGGATTACTAGACATTTAACAGTTGTTCAGACACCACAGTAGAATAGGTTAGCAGAATGTATCAATAGAATTCTCATGGATAAGGTATGCTATTTATTAATTCAGTCTGGATTTCCCAAGACCTTTCGAGCGGAAGCGACATGTACGGCCGCATATCTTATCAATAGGTCACCATTGTCAACGATTAAGAAAAAGATACCTATGTGGATGTGGTCAGGATATCCAGGTGATTATGAGATGTCGAGGGTTTTTGGTTGTGTCGCATATTCACATGTTAAACAAGGTAAGCTTGAGCCAAGAGCGGTATAATGTGTTTCTCTAGGGTTTTCTGAGGGTGTGAAGGGGTATAGACTATATAGGCTTGATGATGAATCACCTAAAATAGTAACTAGCAAGAACGTGGCCTACAATGAAAGTGTCATGTATAA
>BQNB010039992.1:0-47710 GCA_026074375.1 Tanacetum coccineum
CTACTATACTATTATTGATTATCTTCCTTATTATTACGTTTTTATATATTACGTATATATATATGTATTAAAAAGGACGGATCAGGAAACAACATTCCAATGTTACAAGATGTAAAATCCTACCTTGGAAGGTGTTTTGCTATGAAAGATTTAGGTGAAGCTGCATATATTCTTGGAATCAAGATCTACAGAGATAGATCACGGCGGTTAATTGGTTTGTGTCAAAGTGCTTATATTGAAAAAATCTAAAGCGATATCACATGGAGAATTCCAAACGTAGAAGTATCCCTATGCAAGATAAGCTTAGATTGAGTAAATTACAAGGTGCTTCAACACCTGCTGAATTGAAGCGCATGCAAAATGTTCCATATGCCTCGGCTATGGGTTCGATTGTAACATTTTGTATTTTCAGGTCATTTACGACGTCATCTATTTTAATAATTTTTTTTTCGTACGCTTTTACTTTTAATTCTCATTATATAGTAAAATCGCGTAAACTAAAAATCAACAATTAACATAAACGGACACCAAACGAATTAAAGTTTTCATCAAGCCATCATTATATTATTATTACTAAAGTAATAATTAACTTATTATGTTTTATTCTTATCGGTTACGTAAAACGTTTATGTTTCGCGATAAATTAAGTTTAGGTATTCCCGGAACCACCAAAACTTTTCTACGCTTCAACAAATACCCACTTTTATACCCAATACATAAAATTAACTCAAATATCTATCCCATATGCTCATATGGCCGGATTTGGACTCAAAGATACAAAGAAAATATCATAGGAACACTTTCCTTGTTTTCATGGGATAATCTCCACTTTTAGGAACCAAAGACCAAAGACCAAAGACCAAGGACTTTCCCTAAGACCCTCATCTTGTTTCCCATGACCACTATTGCAAACTTTTGACCAACTAGGCATATATATACTTGTATGCAAGAGTTATAACACATACATACACAAAACACTTGGTGTAAAAGATCAAAAACACTCTCTTTTCTCCTCTACATAGCCACGGCTCAAAACCCCTTTCCAACTCAATCCATACAAAATTTTCTACATCATATACAAGCCTTCACACATCCTTCCTAAGATATACTAAGGTATTTACAAGCCTTGGTTAACCATTTGCAAGTATTTATCAAAGAAAGGAAGCTAGGGTTTTCATTTGGATAATTAGGGTTTTCATTAGTGCAAGGCTTGGGTTTTATATCAAACAAGGGTTTTTTGATACTTGTTTCATCATTCTTACATCACTATAGGTTATCTAATAAACCTTTCATGTCTTTACTTTTATCATATTATGAGTTTATATGTTCTATTTAGCATATCACCATTATGGGATAATTTTAAACATGTAACATATTTCTGTTGTGGTTATTGATTTTGAACACTTTTACACATATGTTGTGTAGATGATAATATCAGGGATAAAGAATTATAACTATGGTAACATGTTTGTTAACGTATAAAAGGTTTTCCATGTGTATAAACTTGCTAAATTAGGTTTCTTTAATAAATGTTGTGATTTAAAAGAGAGATTAGAGGAATTACTATTTGGAACACAAAGGACAAACTATGAACTAATGAACTATTATATGTAGACATAAGATATGAAGTTTTTGAAAGTACTTGTAAAATAGTTTGTTAACCTAAAAAGTCTTAAAATCATTTTTAACTCATCTTCATCTAACAACTTCAAAAACCTACTGTTTTGTGTCGACTTTTTGACTCAGCCCAAACAGGTTTTTAAAAATATAGTTTGTCTCATGCGATTCCAAATGATAAGAAACTCGGAAAACCGATTTATAACGAAAAAGAACGGACGTTTCAAGTTTACGTTAAATATTTACTTTTATAAAAACTTATTTTTATAAAAATAACTATTCACCCACATAAACTTATATTTTTAAAACATTCATTAATATGATAAACTTTTAAATACGAGAACGTACTCGATAAAATTGCATAAAAACGGAGTTTTAAAACGAAATAGTTACGACATTTACGAGATTTACGATAAATAAAATCTATAAAAATAAATATATAAAACTGTTTATGAACAGTAAAATTACTATTCATCAGAAAAACTCAAACTTTTGAAATGTTATATTTTGATAAACTCGTCTTAATACGAAGGCTGAGGACGTAGAAACGAAGAACGGACTTAAAACCGAGGGTAAGTTACGCCAGTTTTACTAAAAGTTTACTTATAAACGTTTTTTCTTTATAAATAGGATGTCCTAAAAAGTATCTAGATGGGTGATGTAGCTATTATAGATTTATATATGGTTATTAGTTAATCAAAGTACTATATTACTAGGGGTGGTTTAATAATGAGGTCTGCGGTGGTGGCGTTTTTCGACGATGTTGTTGGATTAACAATGTTAAAGTGTCAAGCTCCCTCATTCGTTCACTACACGACCTCTTAAATTTTGATACCCGAACGATATATGATGAGCTTTACGGCCTATAAATAATCAAAGTGTTTAGTACTTTTACGACCTATTATTGGCATTAGGTTGCCTTTGGATTCTTCGTGACGCATTTTTCTATTGTGAATACTTGTTGATAACCTGTAACTACGAGGTGTGTTCTATAGCCCCCTTTTTACTACGCGATTGTTTTACAAAATCTACGGGGTGAAGTACATTGTTGTTTTACTATTGACACAAGTGTCTTTTCTAAGTGTTTTCAAAGTGTTTACAAGTGTATGCTATCCCAGATTTTGCTTGAATATTATTTCTAGGTTACCTTATTGCCGTGATGTCCCTATTTATCCATGAAAACCGTGAACTTGCTACTTGTAGTAAGCGCAAGTGTTGTGGATAGATATAGCAAGACTGCATTCCCCTACTCTCTTCCTTGGGTAACTAGTTTGATCAAGATGCATTTTCTTAACATTCGAGAGGAGTTAGGTTGTATGGAAGCATCCTATATTAAGATTGTATGGACAACTCTTGTTAGGATTCAGGGTCATGAGCTTAGTTGCAATATTAACAACATTTTGGACTACTGGAATGTGTTTCTGCAGTCTACTTTACTTTGATCTTGTGGTCCATCCGTTTTTACCGATAAACACTATGATTTCACTCAACCTTTGTGTTGACTTTTAGCATGTATTTTTCTGGTCTATTTGGTATGAAGATTGGCAGGGGAGCAGTTGGAAGATATCTATGAAGAAAGGATCTTGTGTTTTATCTATATTCAATGACAACTTTATTATCTTATAAAAAATTAGTCCATCTTTTGGGTCTTATGAGCTTTTGTTTATTAAGATTGTTTATGTCTTTTACATCTTATGGGACCTAATGTTATTATATTACTCTGTTATTTTGGCTATGGCATCGATTGAAATCTTTGTCTTAAACGTCCATTTAAGGTCGTTTCCTATATCTTGATTGTTGTACTTCGACGTAGCACCCCATTGTTACCATTCCGCTGCTACCTGATTTTGAGGGTGTTACAGTGGTTAAGGTTTATTACATGTTAGTCATTCCTTAAAATATAAATAAATTAATTTAAGTGTGATACTTTATATGATTTAACTTATGTAATGTTTTTATTTTAAGTTGTCGACCCGGGTGAACCTAAAACTTCAGGTTCTTAGGTAGCGCGTGTTCCATCGATATACATGCACAACATTTTAATTTTTATGTCGGCACATATTAATTCAAAATCAATATAGTATCTCGACTCAGATAGTATCAAGACATTGGGGGCACATGCTATTGTTCATATATTTAATATGACCAGTATCACCATTGCTAAAGGAGTGGGGACGCATATAGTATCTCGGCTCCCCTCTAATTTATTTTAAATCTCTTGAGTTTCTTAATAAAGTGGTTGTTCATAAAAAAATGATAATAATATGTTAGTTTACTCGTGGGTTGGAGGTCTTGATGTGTGTGTGGATCTAACTGGGTCTTCGAGCTTGACACAAATCGGGATGGCTGATTTCGCGCCTGGTCGTGTAGTGATTGATGCGACACAATGTAAGCGTGTCAAGTATGAGGCTAAGTGCGCGACTATTGATATGGGTTTCTCCCCTTTTCATTCTCTTCATTTGGAGAATTAAAGAATGGTGCAGTTACCTTACTGAAGGAAGAAATGGGGGTCAACCAATACCTTTAGTGAAACCATGTTGAATTAGGAAAGAAGAAATTTGTCTATTACCATGCACGATGTGCTTGCTTAAGACGTAAAGCTTTTTTTAACCTATAGACGTGATCTGGATATTCTGGATCAATATACCCTTCAAGTTGGTTGACATAACTCCTCTTTTAATGGACCATAAGAAAAATCCTTTTTAACGTCCATTTGAAAAGATGTGATTATCTTATAAGCTGCATAAGACAATAAACAGTTGAACTTCTTCAAGTCGATGCTAACATGAGCAAATGACTCTTAAAATCCAATGCCTTCTTCCTGACTGTATCCTTTTGCACAAGACGAGTTTTGTTTCGAACCACAATATTTTTAGCATCACACTTATTCTTCCAGAGCCATTTGAGAGCAATAATATTCTTTCTTCTGCGTCATGGAATCAAGCTTGATAGAGTTCCCAAAACTGTACTCTCTCAAATTGATCTTAACTCATTTTCGCATGGACTCAATCCACTAGATCGGCCATAGCTTCTTTATATTCTTTAGTTCGATAGTGCTGTGGTTTAATGCATAATGGTATACCTCATAATCTATTTGAAGCTTTTGAAGAGTCATTACAGGTTTAGATGGGTCACCAATAACTTGATCTAGAAGATGATCTTTTGTCCAAATGTGAGTTGAGGGTTGTACTTGGTGGAAATTCTACACATTTGATGGTTCTAGAGTGGCCGTAGAGGATTCAATTTCCTTATAACTTGAAGTAATATATGTAACAAAATCCAGGTTGCCATTAAAGTCAGCAGAATCTTCTTGATTGAATTCATCAGCGTCTGTCAAAGAAATTGGAAAAGTTTGTTCGTCAGATGTAGTTTCAATAGGAGGAGCCTCATGTTTGTCAACAATGATTGAGGATGTAGAAGGTGAGTCTTTATGAAATTAAGTCGGTTGTGCAGCGGAATTGATGGGTGTATCAAAAGACCTCTTCTCAAAATATTCTTCAAACATTGGACCGAACAAATTATCCAAATCTTCTTTGGATGGAGTATTCATTGTGTCTGTGATGAAGTAATTTATTATTGAATCGTTGGAACTCAAGTTCTAAACAGTCATGTTCTGAAAGATGCATTGATCTGTAAGCTCGTTCAAAACCTTTGACATGAAACTGGTTTTCACATAAATCTTTTGGGAGCATTCGGTTTTAGATTCAAAACCCTCTTGATGGTTTTCGAATAACCAATTAAAAACCTCCAAAATGTATGCTTTTGGTTTCATTTTTCAAGATTCATCTCGGTCATTTGTTGGATTAACACAATGAGCCAAAACACATGAAAATACTCAACTATTCGGCTTTCTATCCGCGTAATAGCTCATAAGGTGTTTTGTTATGTCGTGTATGAATGATTGATCGATTTTGAGTAATACAAGCTGTAGCCACCACTTTAGCCCAAAGAAATTCAGGTAATCGAGAAAAGATAAGCATTGTTCTAGCAGCCTTAACAAGAGTACGATTACGCCTTTTAACTACTCTATTTTGCTGAGGCGGTGATGAGCAGTTAGTGTAGTCAAAAATTGTTGCATCGATGTTCTAACTTTTCATAATGCGCTTTAAGAGTGACATAATTTCAATTCAGTACCATGGTCAGTAACGAATCTTGCAAACTTTGTCTTTGTAATTCAATAAGCTTGTAGCAAGGAATTTCTTTGATGGATCTCTGGAGTTTTGTCTTTCGAAGTGAAGAAAAGTATAGTAAACCCAGTATATCTGAGCATAATCATCCACTGATCACATGTATATACTTCTTTTCCATTGATCGTATGATACCCTCAAGTGGACCGCATAAATCATATGGAAGTAATTACAATTTATGTGATCACTTGGAACCTATTTGGGGGGAATGAGAAGACTTTCTTGCTTTTTCTCTTTCACAAGAAGAACAAAGGTGATCCTTTCAACATATTTGAACTTTAGAAGACCATCAACCAAAGTCAAGTCTTGGTAGGATCGTTTATGGTACCAAAATTAAGATGTGGAGAGTCGACGGTGCCATAACCATGACTTTGTCGAAGTTGCTTTGGACATTAGACAAACAGGAGAAGAAGCAGCCATGTCAGAAATAGAGATAGTATACAAATTAGATTCGCGTTCACTTCCCGGCTTGAGCAAATCATCTCCTTTAGATTTCTCACGTTACATAGTCTTGGAAGAAAAGCCACTTATAAATCACCATCACAAAAATTGCCCAATGCTAAAGTGATTATGTCCAAGACCTTCAACATAACCTTCTTTTTTTTTATTTTTTTTAACATAATATCATGATAAATTGTGATATTGCCTGTTATACATCGCAACCATAGCCTGTGATTGCTGCAAAAATTATCATTTCCACCATAGCGTACGGTGCCCATGAATTTCTCAATGAATATTGTCAGTAGTGATTCGATCACCCGTCACTATGCTGTTGAACAACCTTTTATGTCAACAATCCACGAACAATCTGTTACTGCCCTTTTGCAACTCAAGAAGAAACCAACACTTGGACAAATCAGTGCTTCGCTAATTTGACTACCCATTTCTATAGAACCCGAATGATTTAACAGTTGAACATTTATTATGACAAATCGGTGTTGTGTTTAACGATGAGACATTTAAAATTTGGTTGTGCCTTCACCATTTTTGCCATATGCGACTTGTTCTAATTTTGTTCTGCATGTATATGTTTAAAGAGTTATCTCGCAAATTTGTTTTCTTTGTCTTAGAAGCACTAGAGACTTTATGTTTAGCTTTTGAGATACTTCCAACATTAATCTTAGGTTTGGGGGACTACGAAGTAGTTATCCAAAGACTTAAATTGTGCCCACTTCCCAGAAAACCTAGTCTTAAGAACTACATAAGTAGTGTTTGAATATTTTGGTGTTCTAAACTTAGTGGAGAAAGCTCTACGATCATTCGAATGCACATTCAATTTATAATTTGCAAGACATTTATCATGGCATGGAATAAGCACATTTTGCATACAAGAAACAAATAAAGAGTTTTTGGCTTTAGACAGCAGTTTGCAGCATTACATCATATTAAATTCTCTTTTTTTGAGATAACATTTGCAGTGTCTTATCTGTTTGCTTATTTTCCTAACATAAACTGGTACTTTCTTTGCTGAATTCTTAGAGTTAGCTAAGATACTGTTCTTGACTTGTGAATCTTTATTCATTGGTCTTCTAACACTAGTTACAGCATTCATTCCTGTAGAAGATAAACCATGCTTAGCCTCGTTTGTTTGTGATTCTTGTATTGTGACAACTCTGTACATTCCAGGTGCTATGACATTTTTGTTTGAATTTTCCCTTCTTTGTTTGTCAGGTGAAGTCTGTAAAGTGACTGTTTGGAACTACATCCTTTTCTTTGTTTTGAAAACAACCGTGTTCTTTGAAAAAAACTTGTATGTTTATCGGTTCCTGATTAGTGACACAAGGAAGATTTTGAGAACATTTGTCTTGTCAACTTAGTATTATAGAATTACCTTTTTCAACAGTTTCAATTAGTTTGTAAAACTTCATATATGGTACTTAAATACGATTTTGATTCTCAGCCGGATTTGCACCATATGCATATGGTTTTCTCAAAGACATGTTCCAATTAATTCATCCATTTCTTTATGAGATTGAGGGGACGTGTCTTTTGATTGAATCGAAAAGGCTTTTGATATTCTATTTTACATTGTCTCGTTCCTTTATCAAAGGATTGCAATTGAACTCAAAAGACACGTTTCTCATTCTCAAGTTTCTCCACTTTGAAATCCAAGAGAAATTAAGTGGATTTGTGTTTTTATTATTCAAAGTTGACTTCTTATGTTTGTCTTTTTCATGTTGTAACTTGAAATGTTTATTACTCTTTTAAAACATATGGGACCTAATGTATAAACTCTGATATTTTGCTATGGCATCGAATGAAATCTTGTCTTAAACGTTCATTTATGGTCGTTTTCTATATCTTGATTGTTGTACTTTGACGTAGCACCCTAATGTTACCATTCCGCTGCTACCTGATTTTGGGGGTGTTGCATAGTATGTGGCTTGGACTATAAATAGACCCCTCCTAGCATGTTAGGAGGGTGTTGGTTACCATTTTCTCACATAGTAATCATCAAACTCTCTTCATTCTCTCTAGATTTCTCTCTCTACTTTCTCTCTCTAAACTTCTTTCTTTTTTCTTCTTTTTCTCTTTGGTTCGTGACATATGTAGCTTATTGGTATGCTTATTGTGTTGTGTTATGGATTAGGTATTTGGGATAACAGCAAGAACATAAATCGATCAAACAACACATAGACATATCGAATGATTAAAGATAAATAATCTTACTTGATTAAAACATGGATTAAAGATAGTTACAATAGGGTTTTGAGGCCCTAAAGATGACCTAAAAAGTTGCTCGAATGATTAGGGTTCGTCTCCCAAAAGTTATACAAAGTTACACACTAAAAAAACCCTAAAATCGGTTTTGTGTATATAGGAAAAATGACGTGATGGCGTCGCTTTGAAGCCATGACGCCATCGCCAAGTCAATGGTTCTAGATCCACTTTAAGGCGGCTACGTTCTGACGTCGTTACAAAATCCTCGACGCTGTCACTTTGAAAATCACGACGCCGTCGCTTTATACTGGCGACGCTGTCTCCACGCTATGTATGCGTGGTTCTTCGAGATACTTGGTGTAGAGCCGTAGTCTTGTCCGTTTTTTCTCCAAATGAGCCCAAGTCATGTGTATTTCCTCCAAATGTCATCCAAGTGCTAAAAACCTGAAAAAAAATACAATTAAGCACATAATCTGGGCATATTTGCAAGATTTAAGGGGTTAAATGACCCCGAAATAGTATATAAAATGACACCTCATCAAATACCCCTACACTTGGGATTTGCTTATCCTCAAGCAAATGGCCTTTTTCTACCTAGACAATAGCAATATTGGTGGCATTTAACCTAATCTTTAAAAGCAGTTTACGACACAACTTTCTAGACCTTGTAATTAAAAGCACAAAAAGCATATACTAGCACCTCACATAAGTGTTTGAGATTCTCTCTTTCTCTCAGGTGTATAATAAATTATAACAACTATGGGAAATAGAATAACCTGTCAAAGCATATAAATTACTATAGGCTTGGTAAAGGATCAAACCTCCACCGCTAGGCGCAAGTACTAGTCATTACTAACAAAGAGGGCTTTTAAGGGTTTTGGGATGTAGGTGTATGATAACATAAATGGAAACGGAAACAGATAGGATACATTTGGGGTGGCTTTTTGGGTGAATTTGGGGTGAAAGAGTTAGCTAATTATTTATAAGAATACACACTGATTTGGTTGCTAAGCCAAAAACTCGGACAAGATATATAAACTCTACAAAACTTTACATCAATCTCTTTATTTTTCTTTTCTTGACTCTATGATAAACATAAATATAAGCAAATGGCAGCCCGTATATTTTTTTCTCTTATATATATAGGTTCCGGTTCCGGTTCCATTGAGAAGGTTTTTATTTTGAGAAGATTGAGAAATTTTCGTTTGAGCAAATTGGTTCATATTTTTTGATTTGATTCACAAGTAAACATCATTTAATAGTGAATCGAATCTATAAATCAAAAATTTGATTCACAAATCATTGTGAAAATCGAGTTATGCTAAAGATTCATTAAAAGTGTACAGATGATTCAGTATTGTACTTATATCGCAAAATCGAGAGATTTTTAGCATTGATTCGATTTTTTACACATTTTTGATTAAAATCGCATTAAAATGAGTTTTACGCTTGAAAAACTTGAATCAAAGTTAGAATGCTATCGTTTTTGAAAACATTCTCAATCTGTCTATACACAATATTATTATATATATATATTACACACACTATATATATATATTTATATATCTAGATATATATATATATATATATATATATATATATATATATATGATTTTATATTATATATATATTTATTATATATTTATATAATACAAACTCTACAAAACTCTACATCAATCTCTTTAATTTTCTTTTCTTGACTCTATGATAAACATAAACATAAGCAAATGGTAGCCCGTACATTTTTTCGCTTATATATATATATATATATATATATATATATATATATATATATATATATATATATATATATATATATATATAGTATGTATATACTTTGTATTGTATATGTAAATGTATGTATATGTATATGTATGTATATTGATTATGTATATTATATATAAATTCCTATATATATATATATTATATATTTTTTTTCATACACTTTGCCATGCCATTGCTCAAACATAAATACCATCATGGGGAGTTTTATAGACACACCCTTACACTTGAACTTTTACATACTCAATAATTATAATCTAACTAATGACCGAATTGAGGTGGACCAACATAACATGGAGCTTATTGAGCTCTATTGAGGGTAATAAATTACTTCTTCCCAAATTCTTCATAGCGAAATAAATACTACCATGAATCCTAATCGTCTCAAAACTGTATTTACAAGGATAAGGACTTAGCAACCGTGTACTCAAATAATGATTTTTGGGTTAAAACAATAATGTACTAAAGGTGAGTACATACAAGGTAGGCTAAGGCGATTTGGGTGTAACAATTGGTTCAAGGGTGACAATGCTCTTCATTAATAGTCTGGATTAACCAGAAAATTACGAGAACCGTGAAAAAGGATAGGCTCGGAGGGGTGTACTAGGGGTATCCTGCACTAAAAATGAGTGCATGGCAAGGGTGTGGGATAGTTATATGATCGAGGTGACCATCATAACAATTACAGGTTTTAAACATGGGTTAATCCTAGTGCCTCTTATCTAGCAAATCCTAGTTCTCACTATGCGGTCTCGGGATGCATCACAAAAACAAGTTCTAGAATTTAATATACTACCGGTACACTCATATAATTTTAAACCGATACCAATGTTCTAGAAAAGGCGACAAAGACCATACGTACACATCCGTAACGACGGAATAGACACATATGACTGCATTCGAACCTTAACTCGAACAAGCTAAAGGTAAAATTATCTTGGGTATCAATGATGGATACCCGAATTCCTATAGATCTAAAGGCGAACCTCACATTTTTGGGGTGGAATTTGAGGGTTTTTGTGCTAGTCATATAAATTCCTATCCATGAGACGCTATTAATACTTGGTTTTCGTCGGTATGTGTTATAAATTTTTTTAAAATTTTGGTTAAAATTACCTTTTATGCTATGTTTCGATATATTACCCATCATTTTAAGGAACAAGCAAATGGCGATTGAAGGAATAGTTTCTAAGGCTTATTTCCCCCTACACTTAAGTTGAACATTGTCCCCAATGTTCTATAGAAGTACCCGTAAAACGAATAAAGGGAAAAGAAAACAAGTAAAAGAAACTAGTACTCCCCTGGTTTGCTCAATAATGGAGAAGAAACATGCGATAACTGGTTAAATCGTCCTCCAAGAATCGTCCAATGAAACTTCCTAAGAACTTCCAAGCTTCTTCTCATCAAATATAACTTGTAAATCAAAGACAAAGACAACTACACATGGCGTAAAATTTACGAGATATGATATATACAACAAAAATTTAGGGTTAACTCTATAAAAGCAGTAAAGATAGGATGAGAGTGGTGATGTAATCACAGGTTTTTGCAAGTTTACAAGATAATTACAAATTTTAAATATTGCACATTTTATTTTTCAAAAATAATTGAAAATTTTTGAATCTTCACATGTCTGGTGGAGCGACGCCGTCAGGATAAATCCTGACGCCATCTCCACCCACTGTGAAGATTTCTTCTTTGTTTTTCTTGAAAAATTTCCTGCACGCAATTTTATTAGTTAAATCCTATGTAAAACACTGCATAAAACCTGAGATTAATCATTACAATCATATGACTCGAAACTGACGCGAATTAATCTAAACAATTTATTTTAAATGTTTGAATTGGTTCTTATAAACCGGATATTTTCCTCTACACTTATTTTATGCAAAATACCTTTGATTGTAAATAAGACGAAGTTACAAACAAAACAAAGCATGATTACAAAATAATTCAAACATAAAAGAATAAACGATAAAGAATTAAAACACAAGACACTCCTAAATGCGGGAAAATAAAATATTGGGTTGCCTCCCAAAAAGCGCTTTTCTTTATTTACGAGTCTTGTAGCTAGACTCGAAGTCACACGTCCTTACATGACTTCTCCATTGTTTCTTCTGGCCTTCATGGTTATCAAGCTTCGAATGGCTCTGCACACATTTTCATCATACTTGTATTCGGGTCCTAAATCTAAGCTATCCGAGTAGTGGGTTTTTTACTGTTATCATCGTCACTTTCTATGACAAAAGGAGGTATGTGATCGGTTTTTATGTCCGTGAAATCTATGTGTTTGAACATTTCCATTTTGTGAGGCATTTTAAACACGATCTTTTCCTTATCTTTTTCAAACACGACTGTTCCTTTCCTCATATCGTACACGAGCCTGGTCGTTTCCACGAATGGTTTTCCGAACACTACCGAGCCTAGGTCACGATCTACGACGCTAGTAGTGTCCTCAAGCACCATGAAATCGCATTCGTAAGTGAAGTTCCCAACAAAAACTTTTAACCCCCTAACTCTCCCCATAAAATTGCAACTTTTCTTAGGGTTTGAAGGTTTCCTTCTTGGTTCCAATCTATTACTCATGATCCAATTATAATGAAGCCTGGACATTACATTGATCAGTGATTCCATATCTAAATAGGCTTGCTTTTTATCAAAGAGACCAATCTTGCAAGAAAACTTTACGTTATTCAAGTTCCCGGCCCTAATCTTGGCCTTTACCCATGGGGGTTGATTTGTAGTTTTATATACTATAAAATATACTATTAATATTCCGAAAGAGCAATTAAAAACTTTCCTAAAGTCTCCCTTAAGAAAAGCCCACTCTAAAAGATAAATATAATATATTATATATGTATGTTTTCCGGAAAGTATGATTTCCCGGATCGTTTTCCCAACGATTTGAGAAATTGAAACATCGCTTGATTTTGGATATTGATTTGAATGGGTTCGGAGATTGATTTGGTTTTCTATAACTACTAATTAAAAGCACAACAAATAAAAACATTTCAAATAAACATTACGTCATTGTCATCCCCCTTAGTGCAAACATATTTTATGTCAGATGATTGGGGAACCAAGGTTAATGATTCAAGGAATGAGTTGAGTTTACGGACTTTTTCGGTGACGAATGAGATTGATGGATCAGGTGGCGAGGATGGGTTGATACTGATATTTTCAGAATTATCATTTTCTTCTTGCTCTTCTCCTCCTGGGGCATATTGTGATAGCGTTGATCAAACTGTAGATTCGGGTTGATCATTGAGGGTCTTCTGTTGGGTAAGAACAAGTAGACAAAACTGGAGAGGTGGTGTTGATAGTCAGTTTCGGGTTCTTAACCGTGTCACTGGGAAGTGCTCCTGTTATTCGATCAGTGATGACCTGCAAGATAGTGTTGATTTTGTTGGTCATCTCGCCTTGTTATTGTTTGAAATCAGCTTCAAACTTATACAATCTAGCGTTTTGAGATGCCATGAAGTTGGACACCAATCCTTCGAGATTTGATTGACTGTTAAAATTTTGAGGATTGTTGTTGAAATTATGGCTCGACAACGAACTGTTTGGCTAAAACCGGTTAGGTGGGTTTGAAAAATTATTTTGAGAGTTTTGAGGTTGTCTCTACCTAAGGTTTGGGTGACTTTTCCATGATGGATTGTGAGTGTCACCAAGATTGTTTTGCTCGAGTTTGAAAGTGAGCCACTTACCTCCCGCTTCGTTGGTATACGAGGACACATACTCAACAAAAGCTTGCTTGAGATTTTCCATGCAATATTGAGTGTCGTGGGGGACCACCGAGATTTTCACCATAAAGAAGAGACAGATATCTGAGCTATAGATATCTCTCGCCCAACTAGGCAACACACCACAACAGCGAGTGTCGAGTTGTAAGGGGAACAACCAACAAGATAAGCTTCCTGCAAGGCGTTGGGACATGGATTTTGAGCTTGGTAGGTAGGAGTACACTCACTCTATCTACCTCGTGATGTACATCGGGACATCTTGAGGCAGAGAGATTGTCTTGACCGGCTTAGTGAAGTCCTTTGGGCTCTGTAGAACTCATACACCACCAGACAGGTGTAGGTTGGGGCGCAGAGGGGGAGGAGAGGGTCCCTCGCATGCCCAAACAACAACCCACCCTCCCCAGACCCACCACAAACTAGCAGACCACTCTTACTAGACTCAGCTCTAACAGGTCCTCATCCCTTAGCCTTCACCAACACGCAGAGGAAGGTCAGAAAAACACCAAGCACTCTCCCCAAGCCACACAAACGCACACCCAACACTACCCATAAAACATTAATTGCCGATAAAAAATTATTTATTATAAAAAAAATTTCATACAGTAGAATCTTATAGACAAGGTGTATAATGACAGAAAGGTTAACTAAATAAAAGACGGCAGGGGGTGGGTGGTGCGAGGGTGAGGGGATGTTTAGTAATTTTTTTTTTTATATATCTATCCATTTTAAAAAATTTTAATATCTATAAAATTAATATTATCATATGGGGGGTGGGGGAGGGGGAGTAAGGATAAAAAGTGAAAATGGTTAGATGTAGTAATAGAAGGATGTATGTTTAATAGAATAAATAAAAATTAAAATATTTAAAAAAAATAAAAATTGGTGAGTGAAGTTAGGACACAGGGAGTGGAATAATTATGGACATATCTTACAATTAAAAAAAAAGATATAAGCACAGGATCAAATAAAATAGACAAGGAAAGAAAATAAATCAAAATATCTGTAGTTGAGGGTATGGTAGGTGAGGTAATGATTTGATTAGATTTAGTTAGTCTAGTCTTTCTTTCTTTTCTTTTCTCTTAGTCATTTCTTTTCTTTTTCTTTTTTCTATTCTTCTGGTTCTACTATCTAGTCTTTCTTTGATTCTTATTTCTTACTATTCTTCTTATCTTTCAAGACTTCTCTCCTTTCTTCTTCATGATTTTCTAGTCTTGTATCTTTCTAACATCTTCTATATTTCTTCCTTTCTATCTATTCTATCTTTCCATCTTTTCTATCTTTCTTTCTAATTTCCCCATACCCTTTTTTCATTTAATCTTCTTTCAATTCTCTTTTCTGTTTCTATCTTTTCTTTCTATTCTTTCTATTCCTTTTCTGTATTCCTCTTCCATCGATTCTTTCTTCTTTCGATACTATTCTTTCTATTTCTTTCTTTCTTGCTTATCTAATACTTGATTCTATCTTTTTCTTTATTCTTTGTCTTTTTTCATCTAAATCTCTTTCTTCTTTTCTTATCCCTCTCCTGCTTTTCTTCTTTCCTTATTCTTTTCTTTACTTTGGGGGGGGGTGTCTGAATCTTCTTTCCTTGTTTCTTCTGGGGGGGGCATCCCTTGTTCTATTTCTATTCTTACAATCTTCTTCTTTCTGTTTGATTCCTTCTGTTCCTTCTCTATCTCTGGGGGGGTCTTAGCTTTTTCATTCTGGTCTTTGTCCTTTCTTTCTTGATCTTTCTGGGTATCTTTGGTCCTTGATTCTTCTTTGCTTCTTTTCTCTTTCCTATCTTTTCTTCTTTCGTTATCTTTCGGGGGGGGGGGGGGGGTCTTCTTCTTTCTTTCTTTCTACTTCTGGGGTGAGGTATTTCTTTTTCTATTTCTTTTCTATCTTCCTTAAACTTCTTTTATTCTTCTTCTATTTCTTATATGCCTTTTGATTCTTATCCATTTCTTTTTATTGCTTGCTTTCTATTCTAATTCTTTCTACTATTTTCTTCTTATTCTGACCGTTTTCTCTTTCCTCTTTCTACTATTCTATCTATTATTATTTCCTTATCTTTCTTATTTACTACTTCTCTATTCTTCAAAATCTTTTTTTATTCTTGTTTATTACTTTCTAAGTCTGATCTGCTTATGTCTATCATTTCTTTCATTCTATCTTCTTTAATTTTTCTGGTCTTAGAGGGTCTTTTTATCTTTTCTTCTTTCTTCTCTATCTTCTAATTCCTAATTGTTTTCTTCATTCCTTCACTTATCTAATCCTTTTCCCCCCACCCCCCCCCCCCCCTATGCGGATTCTTCTTCTTTCTTTCTTTTCTTTCTATTTCAGTCTTCTTCTTCTTCTGGGGAGGGGATGGGGGCTGTTGTGGGGGAGTTGGTTCTTACTGGTGCTGGGGAGGAGGTGGGGGGCTTTCCTAATTCTTCTTTCTTTTCTTCTTCTTATTCTGTATCTTTCTTCAGATCTTTCCTTTTTATTTCTTTCTTTCCTTTCTTTCAGTCCTTCGTTCTGCTTTCTTTCCTATCTATCAATCTTTTCTTTTTCTTTCTAATCTATCCTTCTTACTTCTCTTATCATACTATTACTATTCCAAACTTCTTTCATTCTATCTTTCATCTCATCGGCATTTTTGTCACGAAGCTTACCATCAGCAGATTGATCGATGGTTCATCTTGTGGCGGGATTGACATGGTCATAAAAGATTTGGATTTGGAGCCAAAGATCGATGCCATGATGAGGGACTTTTTAGAGTAAGTCCTTAAAACGAGTCCATGCTTTAGAGAGAGATTCTCCTTGATGTTGCTGGAACATTAGGATGTCATTACGAAGTTTTTCAGTCCTTCTCGATGGAGAGAACTGAGTAAGGAAACGAGTAGTAAGATCCTCCCCATGTAGAGGATGCATGCTGAGAAGACATTCAAGCCAATTGCTAGCTTGATCGCGAAGGGAAAATTGAAATAAAGGTAGGCGCGTTCTTTCCCTATTTGCAACATCAAGGTCGAGTGAGTCCATAAGTTTTAAGAAATTCTTAAGATGTTGGTTTGGATCCTCGGACCAAAGTCCGTGGAATGAGCATTCGTTTTGCATTAACCGGATGGTGTCGGATCGAACAGGCACCACATTGTTCCCTTCGGGGAGCTCAATGGTGTTCCTATAGCCCTCGTGGCTAGCTTTGGAGTAATCTCTAAGAGTACGGATAGGATTTTTGTCTCCAATGGAGGTCAACAAAAATGATTTACAAAACAAATAACACGAAGGAAAGATAAACTACAAGAAAGCTAATATACTGAAAATAAAACCTCACTTGAAAGGATTCAAGCGCGTAGACCTAAGTTAAACAATGGTCGAAACCTAACTATTCCCCACGCAGTGGCGCCAAAAACTTGATGCATGTCTCGTAAAGACTTCATAAGAAGTTTTACAATCCCTTCGGCAGAGTACCTAACCGTTGTAGTGTAGTAAGGCAAGACTCGAGGGTTGTTATCGTTCTCTAGGGGAATAGGTTGGGAAGATTCGATCAAGATCTAACAAAGGTCTATGGGGTTGAGCGAAGATTCTTTTTGCATTTTTATTTTATAGAAATTAGTTAAAATAATGGTTTGATAGGTTTGGTTTGTTTTATCTAATTAAACTAAATTATAATCTAAACTACTTTGGTGGTAACTTATATGGTAAACGAACGTATTTACTTAATTATGCACTACTCCTCAGATTGGTTCTCCTAATCCTGTTGCTTTGTCACACTTATGATGATTTGTGTAAGTATTTCCTAAGTCATGAAGGAATTACAGAACCCGCCATCTACATAATATTTCGTTAAGGCAACGCACAAGTAAGGTAGTATGAAGACTATTACAAGGCCCCTAAGAGTATATTAAATGCAATTGAAATATCTTAAGAGGGATCAACCATATTAAGGGTAAGGTAGTATGAAGACTGTTACCGATGGTATCCTTTCTACACACTTGCGTTTCCTTAGACGTCTATGCCAATTTAATATCTTATGGCTAGTTTTCTAAAGCCTAACGTGCACATCATCACAAGAAGCAACATTAAAAGGATCTATAATCTAAGTTTCATGCAATCATAAGTAAATACTAATAGATCTAGCCTAGCATGTTATAAGAAGGTAAAGAACAACATTTAATCAAACAATCATAATCATATAGAAAGATTAAAAGGATAGATAGACTTTACTTGAGGCCCTCAAGACTGTTATAATAGGGTTTTGAGGCCCTAAAGACGGCCTAAAAAGCTACCAAGCTCAAATATAAAAGTTAGGGTTCGTCTCCCAAAGCTATACTAAAAGTTACAAAAACCACTTAAAAACGACCTAATATCAATTATATATATATAGGAATAAGCGGTGTGACGTGCGTCGCGTTGTATTCCTGCGCGTCACACGTCAATTTCTTCCTAAGAGCTTTTTTAGTCGCTCTACGATTGTAACGCCGTTGCCAAACCCTCTACGCCGTCTCTAAAATTCTACGCTGTCGCTTAGGATTCGCGACGCCGTCTCCACGCACTGTATGCACAGTTCTTCAAGAGATTTAGTATAGAGTCGTAGTCTTGTCCGTTTCTTCTCTAAATGAGCTTAAGTCATGTGTATTTCCTCTAAAAGCCATCCAAGTGCTAAAAACATCAAAACAAATGATTAAGCATATAATCTGGGCATATTTGCGTGATTTAGGAGGTTAAATGACCCCGAAAAAGTGTATAAAATAATACCTCATCAAGTACGGATCCGCCGATTCTATCTGTAAGATGGAACCAACCGATATAAACATATGGAACTGACTGATAGTAGCACAGTTCCACCAAATCTGGGAATCGGGAAGTGTAAAGTCATGGAACCGGCACTTCTAACATCAAATCCAAGTTTAAGATAGTGTGATGTCACCAATGATGTAACTAACTTCAAAAATATTTTTTCTATTTTATAGAAAAATAGAATATGTTTAAAGAAAACTTTATTAGGTTTACTTAGATAATCCTAAGTGTTTACATTATTAAAAAGTGAATATATTTGTTTTAACCAAAGTGACTAAGATGGTTTGTACAAAATATATTATGTATGTTTTGATAAGAAATATTTATAGGTAATGTATGATGCAAATGGTGAGTATGATACGAATGATGAATGTATGTTGATGATAGTCGAGTTAGAAAATTATTGGTTTAAAACTATAAACTTTATTTTCTACTTCCGATGATTTTATGATTGTCATCGACAAAACACGAATAGATCGTAAAATATAAATAAATGTTTTTACGGTTTATTTGTATTAACAATCTCCCCCTTTTTGTTGATGACAAAATATAAACTTATCGGAAGTAAACTATAAAATTTATAAGTTTTAAATTGGAGTTTTTACTTCCTTCTCCCCCTTTTTTGTCGAAACAAAAAGAGCGTCGAAGAAAAACTAACCAACAAACGTAATGCAAGAAAATAATAAGTATGAGTAGAACCGAAGAATATCAGACCTAATGATGATTCGTAAAAGAATCAAATGCAAAGCTATAAGATGATAAATATGAGTAGGAGCGACAAATGTCAGAACTAATTATGATTCGTAAAGAATCAAATGCAATGCTCCCCCTTAATGAAAGCTCCCCCTAAATAGGGTCGTCAAGGAATCCAAATGAATTGAGAATGCTACAAAGACACAAGTTAGTAAGATGTTTTAATATCAAGAAATAAACTCCCCCTAGATAGGTAGAAACCGGTATGATGATACGATTAAGTTTTACAGGTACTAAAGAATATCAGTCATGTGCAGCCAGTCCCATTTGGTTCCCTTGTAGAATGGAACCGGCCTTCCTGAGGGAAGGGAACTGGCTAACCTGCACTTCAATTCAGTTTGTCCCAATTTTGGCGGAAAGCACTTTTTATTCAAAGAGTACACTACATATGCTAAAACAAACAGAATGCTAATCATTGTAGCATAAATATTCTAAGATTATCAACAAACAAGAGAACAATCAAACACAAAACTAAATATTCATTAAGAACATTTTTAATTACAGAGTAAAATTACATTGATTAGGATCAACAAAAACTAAAATCATGATTAAGTTCTAACTAATCTAATCTTCCAAAATCCTAGGGTTATTTGAACTTGCAATCATCACCTTAAGGTAATGGGTTTGTGTTTGATTGTTGGAAATGGTTGTGACGTTCAAGAATGTGGTTTAGCATGAACCTCATTTCATCTTGAAATTCTTGGACGATGGTTTGAGTTCGAAGGTAATGGGGGCATAAGTGATCTTAAGGTTGAGGAAAGGATGAGGGTCCTTCAATCCATAAGGCTTGATCAAGAGGGACACATGTGTTTGATGGTGGGATTATTGGCCTAAATGGGGGTATAGCGGTTATAGTAATGGTGGTGAAGTAGAATGATGATGGTAGAGGTGGAATTTGCAAGGAAATAGTGGTGAAAGGGGGGAGGAGGCTATCTTGCACATTTTGTGCATTTTGGATTGCGTCTTCTAGGTGGTAGGAGAAGGTATGGAGTTGACCAAGTTCTTGTAAGACTTGATCCCTATTCATGAGTGGCTCGAGTTGAGCACTCATTCTACTTCCTCTCCTAGAGAGATAGATTGATGGGAAAAGGGTTTGAAGTCCATAGGTGTATGTTGAGGGAGTATTTGGGTGAAGCCTTGAGAAGGTGGTGGATGTGATGAATTAGAGCTTCTAGGTGGTAAATCTTCCAAATAATTCAAGTAGGAGTGTGGCTCAATGGGTGAGCTTGGTGGAGTTGAGAATACAAGAGCTCTAGGAGCCAACAGTGATATTTTAATACTTTGAGTTTAGGGTGTTTGGCTAGCCATTGGTGATGGGATGGTGAGTGCAAGGGTGGTGTCAAGAGTGGTGAAAATGAGGTTGTTTTGTTTAATGGGTGAGTATTTGTTTAACGAAATGTCAATTACATTGGTTCTAGGCATTTTCCTTGGAGGGTTTTTGGTGGAAGAAGATGCACTTGAGGCCATTTTGAGAGTGATCAAAAAGGGAGTTGTGGCTAGTTTTTCTCAGGTTTTGATGTGTAGTGATGGTGATAGCAAGCTCAAAACTAAGTCTCAATTTATACACTAAGTTCATGCAAGACATTTAATATCAAGTCCACTAAGTTTTCTCTAAATATAATCATTAGAGAGCTTTTAAGGTCAAACAAGATAAAACCAGTCATTGGATTACCTTAAGACAAGTTCAACTAACCTAACTATTGGATAAAAAAATATAACTACCCAAAACGTAAAAATGTCTACTATAGAACTAGCAGGACAGTTCCATTGGCTCAGTAGAACCGGCCAGTGCTACACAAGGAACCAGCTGCTGCAACAATGGTTCCTAAATTCTTAAAATTTCTAGTAATGATCTAAAGGAATTCTATGCCTAATTTTTACTCATTTTATTGATCAAAAGAGCATACTTGACTATCCTAAAAGGTCATAGATAAGATTCAACACTTATATCGTACACATTTTAATTATGCCAAACGCTCCTTAATTCTAGAAAAAGAGGAATGATCAAGAACTAACATAAGCATAGAGATAATCACAAGCAATTGCAATATTGATTACAGTATTCAAGAAAAGTAAGTACAAGAAGAGACAATATTCAAGCAAGTACATGATCAAATTGTTTAATCTAAACACACCCTTAAAAAGTACTCACACCATTTAGCATACCCTTACTTCTTCTTTTTGAGATGGGAGAGGAAATGACCAAAACACTTGAGTATCTCTTTTGTTTGCTTGAATTCGGGTGATTCTCCTCCTTCAATGGGTAGAAGTTGGTTCATGTAGACAATTGGGCCAGGGTATAATTGTCCACCGGATCATTTTCTTCTTCATTTTGAGTAGGAGAGGGTTACGAAGATAATTTCGAAAGGGTTTGAGGGTGAGGCCTTTTCCCATGCAACCAATTCCAAACAACGCCTTCCTTGAGTGAGAGTGATCATGACATGAGTCACAAGATGAGAATATCGGAGATAACATAGTATGGTGAATGTGGATGGATCATGTCTGATAAGAGACGAGTAAGGAGCATTCCATATGGAAGTACCATCATGTCGCTTCTAGTTACACTCTCCATTCTTTTTGCATTGTAATAAGCTAGATTGAAAGGTTTTTGAATGGAAAGACAATAGAGTATATATGCCATACATACATTAGGATGATCCTTGTTTCCCAAGAGGCTCATGGAATTTTCTCTAAGAATTGTTTCCCACTTTTTGAAGTCAAGCTTGACTTCGAAACTCAACATTTGATAGGGATCAAGAACAACGGGTTTCTTTTTTATTTTGCGGGTTTTTCTAGGAGGTCTTCATAGAAGATGGTGTCATGGGCCACTTTAGGATCTTCAATGGGAGGCAAATAGATTTTGGGATTTAGATCGATGCAAATTGGAAGAGATGAAATAGACCACTCATTCAAGAACATGCAAACACCTTGATAAGGGACATGAAGAACTCTAGCGAATTCCTCAAGACGAAGACAAATCTCGACATTGTTGATAACAAAAGCGACAAAAAAATTTCATCCAAGTTTCTAATGAGACGAAAGCTTTTATAAAATTGGAGAACAAACACGAGGCAAATATGTTCATTGATATCTAAGAGACAATCAAATTTGATTGTTGAGAAGGTTTAACGAAGATTTGGTTGGTCATCTAGATAAGAGGGGTGGATAACACGATCTTCGTGGAAATATCAACGTTCAAGGTTTTTATAGATGGCTACTTCGTCCACGCTAAAGCCTGGGGTTTTGTAGTATTTGAGAATGTATAATGCGGTGTCTTGGTGATCAATTTGCATGGATTTCGGCATTTTGATCCTAGAGAAAATAAATTCAACAAAATAAATCAAACAAAAAAGTTCTGGTTTATATGTCCATTTTGACCTATGTTTCAAATAAACTAGAAATGTCGAAACGCGAGTGTTCAAAGCAGAAAATGAGTTTGTACTCCTTCTTTTAGGAAATCAATTAAGTTTTGTTTTTATGGTTATTAACAATGTCAAACCATATCGATTATTTACCCTTTGATTTTTCAAAAATCTTTCGACATCGAGTTTATGTGCATGAATCATTTTTCTAACGAAAAACAAGATGCAATTCCTAACTAATGTTATCTTAGATAAAAAATTATGTTAAATTCGTAGATGAATTGGGTATTATTATTAACGAGCCCTAAAATTGAAAGAAAAATGAATCTATGTTTAAATTAAAGAGGTGGATTAAGAATAACACTTACAATGAGATTGAATGTACGTTTTAGACGATGATTTTGCCACGAGAATGGTTATGGAGTGAGAGGCTCGTCAATGGTGGTTATGGAAGACAAAAGTTTGAAACAGTGTGGTGATAAAAAAAGACTGATGTTTTTTTATCCTATCAGATGGCCGGTTCTGCCGGTTCCTTCTTAAGAATGGGAACCGACCTTTATACCTGGTGGAATCGGCTAGGGTCAAAAAAGGGAAAATAAAATAAAGTAAATTTCTTTTGTTTATTATTATGAGTGTATTATTTTGAGATTTGTAAAATAACAATTTTTTTATTTGTTTTGATATTTTGTCATTAATGTATTTTTTGGGCGAGTGGTGATGACGGGAGAATAATGAGTACACGATAAGAGGAAGGAAAATGCATTACATATATTTCATTTCAATGCTTAACGCAATACAAAGGATAAGGAATACAATGGTAATATAAAAAGCTAAAACAAAGAACAAATTTTCGTGCGAGAACTTGATTATCGGATAAAGGAGAATTAAGAGCGAGATGATGATGATGATCATGATGGGGCTTAAAATTTTCAAGAGAATTTCCATGGATGATGATGATTAGTAGATTTGAGAGAGAGGGAAAATGAAATGGTTTGATTTTTGAAATAGATGAGAGTGGAAGTGGACGAGATGAGTTTAAAAATAAATGGGGATGTCGTTGGGTTTTATGGAAGTACATGAGAAAGGTTTGATTTTTTAAATAAAGAGGCTTAATACCCAAAGAGTTATGTTTAGACGACATGACCCGCAAGAATAATGCTTAGACGAGAAGGTCTTATGGAAGAATCGAGTAAGGTCTGCTAAACCGAGTACACAAAATAACACTCACAAATAAGTAATTAAGTACAAGCCCGAAAGCAAAAACAAATAATAAGGCCCATAACACATTTTGATAGTATTGAACACATAACACATATTTGATAGGCATAAACGAGATAATCATAGAATGTGTACCTTGTACCGCTTAAGTCCGTTTTGCAATATATTGAGTCCTCAAGGACTCATGTGCAAATGATCGAGCTAATAATGGCTGCAATTTAAGTTCAATCCCACAATGTAGTTTTTGATTGATCCAAAAAACATATATGTGTATTTTATTTTAAAAGATATATTTAGAAAATTAATAGGTTTTAAGTTAAGCTTTTCTTTTTATACATGGACTTCTTACTCTAAGATGTTTTGGCCCAAAAAGATAATGATTGTTAAAAACCCTAAATTTGGTCTGGTTCCCTCGGCTAAGGCTGGCCAGTTCCATATCTAAATGGAACCGGGGGAACCGGCCAATCAGGCCCAAATTCAAATCCAAGCCCAACCAGAATTTTGAAAAATGGTTATACTAAAATACTTGTAAACCATATGAATGAAAAGTTTAAAATGTACCTTTTCAAGATGTGACATTTGGTGATAACGGAATTCCGAAGATGACATCAATAGTCTGTGATCATTTTTGATGATCCTCCAAGCTATCCATAAGGAACAAAAGATATAATACAAATAGGATCTAGGAAAGAAATACTATGTACGAAAAAAAGAAAAAAAGGATTTCTTGTAGTTTTATCAAAAATTTATTTTATCGGTTTTTAACGAAGATTTAAAAATACAGTATATTTTAAGAGATCTTTGGTAACCGCTCTTTGATACTAATAATGGGAAAACTAAGGGGAGGAGGGTTGAAAAGTTTTACCAGTTAAAATGTTCATTATAGATTTCTTATTAAATTGATTAGTGGTTATTAGAACTTATATTGTTAGTAAAAATATACACACATGATTCAACGATATATGTAAAACATAAATGTAAAGGATATGGCACAAGTATTTATAGTGGTTTGGCTACAAGGACTCCTTCCTTGCCCTACTCCACTCCCCGAGTCACCTACTCGAGAGTTCGAAATCACTACACATCAAACTCCTTCAATCGGCGGAGAAGCCTCACAACGTCGCTTACATTTTATCCGGTACTAAGCTAAATACCGAGTCCTATTATGGAAGACCAATCCCTCGTCTCTTACCTTTTATCCGGTACTAAGCTAAATACCATGTCCTAACCCTGGAAGGACAAAACCCCACAACATCCACCCTTAATCTAAATGCTAGGTTCTAACACACATAGAACTGACCTCATAATATACAACCCATATCCTAACTTTCTACTAACTAGTTTTCCCTATACATTCATGACACACTACAATGATGGATTTGAATGAATATGATGAATGAGATGATGACTCAAGATCAGTAGGTGGATCTTCATGGGATGGGAGATACTTGCAACAGGCGAACCTCGAAGCTTGATCTCGTATGCATAATTCGGTGAATCTTCTCCTATTAAGAAAGAACACTAAAAACTATAATATGATAGAAACATGATCAAAGATCAGAGGTTAGATGAATGTGACTGAAAAGTATATAAGAATGTGTGAATGAACAAGAGAAATGGCATGATATTTATAGGCAAGTTCTGGCACTGTAATACGCATCCGTTGGTTCCATCTGTAGGATGGAACCGACCGGTATACACCTATGGAACCGGCTGTCTTGTAGCACGGTTCCATCGGTCCTAGGAACTGGTCAGTGTAAAGTCATCAAACCGACACTTCTGACATCAAAAATGAGTTTAAGATAGTGTAATGTCACCAATGATGTAACTAACTTCAAAAATGATTTTTCTATTTTGTAGAAAAATAGCATATGTTTAAGGAAAACCTTATTAGGTTTACTTAGATAATCCTAAGTGTTTACCTTATTAAAAAGTGAATATATTTGTTTTAACCAAAGTAACTAAGATGGTTTGTACAAAATATATTATGTATGTTTTGAGAAGAAATGTTTACAAGTAATGTATGATGCAAATGGTGAGTATGATACGGATGATGAATGTATATTGATGATAGTCGAGTTAGAAAATTATTGGTTTAAAACTAATAAACTTTATTTTCCACTTCTGATGATTTTATGATTGTCGTCAAAATCCATCCTTTGTGTGCTTTTAGTCTTCCAACGTGGCATACCCCATGTGGGTTTGGACCAATGAGCTTGTTTGATGATGTGATGACCCTGCACACGTGTTCTTCTTCCCCTGAATTGTCTAAATTATCCCTTAATTTTGATTTGCCCCATGATTTAACCTGAGGGTTAAATGGGAGAGATGGGTGAACAGTGAAACCTGTTTTTCCCGCTCTCTTTTTTTAACTGAAAAGGGTAATGTGAGTTTGAGGTAATTGCAAGACTAGTCCCTCTCTTTATTAAGTGTAAATGTAATACACAAACAAGTGTATTACATCTTTTAGAATTGGCACATTTGGTCCCTAGACTTTTATAAAAGGGGAATAGGCTTTAGGGTTTTGGGCCGGGTATGGGCTTTGGATCCGGGTGAAGTTTTAAGGTATAATAGGCCCATTAAGACTTCAAGGACCATTTGTGTAACTTTGGAAACTTGAGGGACTAGATTTGTAACTTTAGGTTTTTGTGGTTTGACTGAGTTGACCAAGGTTGACTTTTTGACTTTGGCTTTCGGCTCTTGCACACTCTTCCGTTCTTGTATCCGTGTTTGTCCGTTTTTGACGGTTTTCTTATGATATTTGTCTTATCCGTACCTGCACACACAAAACACAAAAACAAGCATATCTTTGCCATTTTTAGTCTGTTTTGGGTTTAATTGGGCCTTTTTTGGTGTAAACAGATATGTGTATTTTACACTTATCAGTGCGAAACCCTTGGTGCCCAAGTTTATGACTTGAAGTAAGGACCAAGGATGCTAGAGTAGTGACTAAGGGCAGCTATGGATGAGTATTGAGGGCTAAAAACTAGCTATGAAAGGTGTGAAGTGGTGGTGAAGGGTGCGGGTTGCAAGAAGGGTGACGAGGTGGTGTTTACTTGGTGACCAAGTATTGTAGCAAGAAATGAGGCAAGGAGGTGGATAATGATGATGTCAAGGTGATGGTAGGGTGCTAGCTTGAGGTGTTTGCTTGATTTAAAATGGGTTTTAAACTAGTTAAAAGGTGTCGGGTTCAAGTAGGGTTTCGGGTTAGGGTTTTGTGATTCACTTTTCCCAAACTAAGATTAAAAAATAAGATCACGTATGGACGAGCTTAGATGCTAAGAATACTTATATTAACAACTTGTGAATTTCTCTTCCCGACATAAATCATATATTTAAGTGTGTGTGCTCAAATTAATTTAAACCATTAAATCCACAAATTTAGATAGTTGAAATCCGACCAAGCTTTACACATGGGCCTTTTGGGCTAATATGTTAATCACTTAGTAAGATCACAACTCAAAGCAAACAAAAACCTCCTTAGCTAAGACATCGTTGGTTCACTTGTCCCATAAATGACTTTCTTCTCTAGCATCCCACCGTCATCGGGTAAGTGCTAAGGCTTTTGACACCCCATCCGGAGAATAATAATCGAGACGTATGAACTTCCGATGAAAAAGCCTTGTAGACTTTTGCAAATTTTGGTTCAAAAGAATACTTTGGTTTTAGAAAAGGAAACTTTTACTATTTATTTTCTAACTTGCAACATTATTATTTATTATTTACATTATTAGGCTAGGAATCGGTATCACTTTTCTTTCGACGACACATCGGCCACGCCTCCGACAAGAGTCAGTGTACTTATTATGATACCGATCCTAAATATACATCCTCCACCCTTTCTTTCGATGTCACATCGGGAGCGAACCGACAAATGCCCATGTACTTTATTGCGATGGAGTTTGTATATTAATTATTAACACTAAGGATTTATAACTTGCATCCTTTTTATTCACCAACTACATTTCTTCTTTTCTTTTCCATCATTATTTATTTATTTATTATATTTTTTTTTGATATATTAATTCAACACATTATTTTTGCAAATAGAAAAATTTCGTTTTAGAAAACCAAAGTATAAACTTGAACTAAAATTCTTATTTAAAAATGATGTTGACTTCATCATTGATAAAGCTTTTTCTCTGAATATGTTGATTAGACTTTTAAGAGCATAACTCTAATTTGTAAAAATTAAAGAGAACACGTATAATTAATCATTTTAAGAACTTCAGGGAAGAAAAACCACAAGTTATTTTTATAAGCCTTTAAGTTTTCCAAATAAACTTTGTTTAGCATCTTAATTCGTAAACAACACTATCATCTCTTATTCTTTGCAATTTAAAATCTCTAATAAAGAAATTCGCAAATACTTAGCCTATATAAAATCCAGCTCGACATATTTAAATTACTTGAGTTAGGCACAAGTCTTCTTTTTACTAATGACTTTCAAGTCTAGCATGTTTAAAGTTACATGAGGACTAGCACAAATATTATCAATAATTGTTAAGGGAAAAAGCTAGACTCAACCATTCCTGATCGGGTTAAAAAGTATTCTTTAGTCAAAAATTACTTCTTATTCTCACCAACGGAAAACCTACATTCGTGTCTTAACACATATTTTATTTTTTTCATTTTTTCTTACAAATTAAAATTTTAAAATTTTTGTTATTTTTGTGGGAAAACGGGTACGTGAGAACAAAACAATAAGCAGGTAACATCAAATCGATATATTCCCTCCCCAAACTAAAACAAAACATTGTCCTCAATGTTTAAGGCCGGGTTCTACGTAAATCTAAGCTGTTTATGAATTATGCAAAGATAAACGTGAATCGATAATGATGAAAGGATATTGGATTTCCTCAAACTAACTTCAAACAAAGGATAGGAAGCTCAAGTGATCCGGGACACAACACCGAACACGAGAGGCTTCAAAATTGTTGGTTCAGTCCTACAAAAATCACAACAAACAACAAAAAACGCTAGAGGCTAGCCTCAACACATCACAACACATTAAAAATAGAAAGAAAATAGAAAAGGATAGGCATGGGGTGAACTCCCATGAAGCGGCTTGTTTTTGTTCACCGAGTCGCAAGCTCGACTCGATCCCTGCATTTAATTGTCCTTAGGGAAAGTTTGGAGATCCGGAATAACCAACGGTGGTGTATCTCCTCCATAGTAATGCTTAAGATGATGGCAGTTGACTTTGAAATTTGAACCGTCGGCATGAGACAATTTGTTTGTACCATAAGGATAAACTTCGGTATGTTGAAAGGACCGGACCATCTAGACTTGAGCTTTCCAGAGAAAATCTTTAATCAGGAGTTGAAAAGTAAGACTTGATCACCAACATTGAAGATTCGATTTTTGATCTTAGAGTCGTGAAGTTTCTTCGTCTTCTCCTTGTAGATTAATGAATTCTCATAAGCTTGATCTCGAAGCTCGTTAAGTTCGTTAAGTTGGAGCTTTCGATGATCACCTGCGGTCTTGAGATCGAAATTGGCATGCTTAAGAGCCCAATATGCCTTGTGTTCTAATTCAACCGGTAAGTGACATGATTTTCCATAAACTAGCTTGTAGGGCGTGCATCCGATCGGAGTCTTATAAGCGGTTCGAAATGCCCACAACGCATCGTCTAATTTGTCAGACCACGAGGCACGGTTTTCGCCAACCGTTCTTTCTAAGATTCTTTTAAGTCCACGATTCGTCACCTCGACTTGACCACTAGTTTGAGGGTGGTAAGCGGTAGAAAGACGATGTGTGACACCATATTTAGACATAACTCTATCAAACTTGTCGTTACAGAAATGGGTCCCACGATCGCTTATAATAGCTCTCGGTGCACCGAATCGGGAGAAAAGGGATTTCAAAAATTTGACAACTACCCTAGCATCGTTGGTGGGGAGCGCCTTGGCTTCAACCCATTTGGAAAGATAATCGACGGCTACAAGGATATATTTGTTTCCCCTTGATGACGGAAAAGGTCCCATAAAATCAATGCCCCATACATCAAAAATTTCACAAACTTGGATAGCATTTTGAGGCATCTCATCTCGATGTGAAATTTTTCCTTGTCTTTGACATGCATCATAAGATTTGATCATTGAATAAGCATCTTGATATATGGTAGGCCAAAAGAAACCGTCATCAAATACTTTCCGAGCGGTGATGTTGGCACTATGATGGCCCCCGGTGGGTCCTTCATGACAAGCCTTGAGGATTTCAAGAGCTTTTTGGCCAAAAGTAATGTTTTACATCTTTGAAAAACTTTTTCTTTTATTGAGTTGACATTCCTTTGATGAGAAAATTCCCCGCGTGGTAATTTGCTATATCGGCAAACCACAGAGTACTTTGATTATCATGAGAAGTCATCGTATTCAATGTCTCAAGAGGAAAGGTTTCGTTAATCTCCTTAGGATCAAAAACATTCTCATATGGGTTTTCTAGACGTGAAAGGTGATCGCCTGCATAGTTTTCAGCTCCCTTCATATCAATTACTTTAAAATCGAATTCTTAGAGAAGTAAAACCCATCTAAGCAATCTTGCTTTGGCGTCTTTCTTGTTGAAGAGGTATTTGTCTTCCTAAAATAATAGGCACTCTCGGGTTTGGTTCAAAATTAACCACAACAAAATCTGCAAGAAAAGTGAAGCCTCGGACTCAGACTACAAGAACCAATCGCTATAACCCATCGGGTGTATAATTGAACAATTAGCAATTCGAGTGTCATTCGGGTAGGCTTTAAAGCTCCAAGCCCAAGTTGATTGTAGATAGAATGAGGTAAAATATTTATGCTAGCTCCGGAATTGGCTAAAGCACTAGTCCTATCAAGTTCTTGTAAAGCACATGGGATAAGAAATTTTCCCGGATCTTCGAGCTTCTCAGGAACTTTGTTCATGATGATAGCAGAACATTCAGCATTTACAGTTGTGATGGCGATCTCCTCAAGCTTCTCTTTGTTCCTTAGCAACGAGCTTAGCCATTTGTTAAACTTTGGCATTTCGACGAGAGCATCTTTCAATCCAATCTCTAAACAGAGTTGTTTGAACATCTTCAAGAACCGGCTATGTTGAGCACTTGGTTTATCGTTCTCATCTTCACTTTCCATCCTCTCGGGAATAAGGATGTTTTAGTTGAAACAGAATAGGTATTGGAGAATTAGGATCTTGAATTTCAACATTAATGGTTTTCTTTGCTTTTGATTTTGGGATTTCAATGAAAATAGGATCTTTTTTCTCCGGAGGTGGGACTTGTGCGGTACTTTCTGAACTTGGTTTTTGCACTTTGTCATTGGACGTCTTCGGGTTTTGTTCCGGGTTCCTTAGAAGGAATAAGAAACAACGTGGGTAGAACAAAGGAGTCGCAGGTCCCTTCACAAATTTTACCAACTTCGTGTGTGATAGCATTAATTTGCTCATGAGGGTTAGTTACGGTTTGACTTGGAAGAGTTCCTGAATTCGAAGTAGAGGCGGAAATTTTGAAATTATTACAAAGACTTGTCAACAAACTCGTAACATTAGCCATTTGATTCTGCAAATTTTGACCTTGATTTTGAACATTCTTCAACACCGCATCGTTTGCCTGACGTAATTTTCAAAATCCGATTTTTTCGAAACAAAATACACCTTGAATTTGGGCGTTGGAGCTGATATACAGGGGTTTGAAGTCTGATGGTGGTTGGTATGATGGGAGCCTTGATAAACGGCTTCCACGATTGTTTTGACGGTTTTGTGAAATTACCACTCCACGATTTTAATTCGAATTGAAATGTCTCCATGATATCGGTTTTGGTTTCCTTGGTTTGTTTTGAACATTGTTGATTAAAACTGGTGGTCTCATTTGATTGCCTATTTAGGAGGATTCCTTTGAAACAAAGTTGCCAACCGGCGTTTTGTTAGAAATGATTGAATGTTATCCATTGAAAACTAACCGGGAAATCATCCTTGTTAACGGAGAATTTATTTGAAATTATGGTTTTGAACCACATTAACACAAACTCCCGACTTGCTTTGACGGTAGCAAGGAGTCGTACTAATCATCTTCTCTAATATCGGCTCATTTGAATATCCAATTGTCCTTTCAAAGAGCGCGAGTTGTTGAAATTTTCAAAAAGAAATAGAAGGTGTAGAAGTATAAAGAGAGCTATTCGTACTCACACGTTGGGTTCAAATTGCAGAAACGACTTCTTAAATAACCGATACCTGGATTTACTCTCAATAGATGCTAAACCATTCACGAGGCATCTATCTAGAAAATTTCCAACCCATGCGCAGAATCTAAAGCATCTGGATCCATTGGTATTTCAAAGAGTTGTAGAACGTATCAATTGAATGTAATTGTCGAGAAACCATGACGAGGACATTGACGAAGAAGTCCCTTTTGAAACGATTTCCCCAATGCTTCTTTGAAAAGTCTTTCATTTGGTTTTGGGTAGAAAAGTAGTGATTTTCATCGAAAGTAATTTGTGTTTCGAAGGTGGGAAAAAAATGGATTAATGAATTTCGAGACAAGATCATCCCACGTTAGAATCGATCGAGGTGGTTCTTTATCTAGCCAAGTCCGGGCTTCACCTTTCGAGAGAGAAAGGAAAAAGCAAAAGCTTAATCGTTGTATTCGGAACTTCGGGATGTCTAAACGTAGAAGTGACTTTGTTGAAAAATCGAAGATTGATTATAGACACACACACACACACACACACACACACACACATATATATATATATATATATATATATATATATATATATATATATAGATAGCAAGATATTAGCGAGGAACTAGACATGCACTTTTAGGTGTTATTATTCTAAAATATGACATGTTAAAAGGGATTTAGAAACTAGACACATGCAATCAACAGTCTAAATAATGAAAGAATAGAGACGTATGTTTAAGGACTAAGACTTGACCAACTTTTAATAAATGAGAGTGAGATTCATTTATTGGTTGACAAATTTTATAAGGATGACTTCTTAAAGGGAGATGAATGACACTTAATATCTTGGCGAGATGTGCCAAAATATATACTTTAAAAGGATAAAAAGAAAGAAAAGACGTAGATGGAGATGATATGCTCTTGGATGAGAATTAAAAAGATTCCATAGAGCTAAAAAATGTAGAAGGGTTAGCGAGATAAAAGAAGTAAGGTGTTGACAAGAGGTTATCAGAGATGATTGATATATCATTTGCACTAAGAATTTATGTGCAAGTGATGCTATAGAGACAAAGGTGGATGATTGGGAATTTAAAGGTTTGTGTGGAAACTAGAAGGGGGGTTGAATAGTTTACAGTTTAATTGGCGTTTTAAAATTTTACTTTTAAAATTGTTAGATTCGAATGTATGTTCAACCAATCAACAATATGAACCAACAAAGATAACTATCTAATTGTAATAACTACACAAGCAATATAAAGAGATAAAAGAAAGAACGATCAAACCAAGACACCAAGATTTATAGTGGTTCGGCTATGAAGCTCTTTTTCGCCCTACTCCACTCCTCGAGTATCCAACTCAAGATTTCACTATGTCAACAAGCTCCCTTCAGGCGGAGAAAACCCTTTACACGTCGCTTACGTTATTTTCCGACACTAAGCTAAATGTCGAGTCCTAATCTTAGCTGGAACCAATCTACCACTACACAAGTACTACCCAATCACAAGATTTACACTATCGGATTTACATACAATCTAATTTACACAATCACATAAGATAATTAAAATAGAGTTTTGAATCTTAGAAGAAGAGAAGAGAAATCCCTAATCTATAACACTTTGTTTCTTGGCGAATACGAGTGTTCTTCTCTTGCACTTGATGGAAGAAGGAAGAAGATAGAAGATGATATTTGATCACTTGAAACAAGATTAAACTATGTTAGTGATCTAGATATTTAGTGAGAGAAAGAAGGTTTAGAGAGAGAAAGATGATTAAAAAATTCGTGCAAAGAGGTATGTTTTTCTGCTAAGAATAGTGCAGTATTTATAGCTAGAAAATCCCAACGGTCAGCTGGTGGCAGTCCCGGTGGTCCAAGATATATCTGGGGCACGCCCCTAGACCGACGCTTTGATTTTTATCCTTTTGTTGGAAAGGTTTATCCTGGTGAGTTGTATTTAGTTTTGGTGGGAAAATTTGAATTTCAAATTTATGTTTTTAAATAAAACATTATTTTTATTTAATAAAACATTTTTGTGTAATTTTGTAAAATTATAGTTTTGTAGAAATGTGATGGATTAAGAAGAAAAATTATTTTTTTGTTCACTAATTAAGTTTAATGATTTGTTTATCCATACTTTAAGTTATTTATGTCGAAATGGAATTTTACGATTAATAACATGTAAACGTTTATTTTTATCGTGAATGTTTTTACATTTTGTCATTTTCAAAACGTAGAGGAGTCGAAAAATATAAATAACATTTTTAAGCATTATTTGTATTAACAATTTCTCTCTTTTTGATGATGACAAAATATAAACTCATTTTGTATAAAAATAAAAATTTCAAGTTATTAATGAGTTTTAATCCATTTCTCCCTCCATTTGTCTATTTCTCCCCCTTCTCGTGGCATAATCCTTTCAGGTCTTTCTCTCTTGTTGAGTGGTAAGAGGATACATGACACGATCGTACAAGACATAAGACTCGTTAAACAACTCAGGACTTTCAACCATGACAAACTTAAATAGGCGGGTCAATAACATACCATATGGTAGAATCAACCTAGCTTGTTTAGTAACAAACTCCATTCGTTTTGCAACGAAGAATGCAAGATTGAATTTTTCAAAGCATATAACAAAGACATGCGAGAACGTGGTCCCGGTTACCCCCAGACAAAAGACATTTTCTTGGATAATGTCGATCCAAGGTTTCATGGTTGACACGATTTCACGAGTAAGGATTTGATTTTCCTCAACATCAACAACAGTTTTATAATGAATACGAGTGACCAGACCTTCTCGTTCCTCTTGTACATAGTTTTTAATTTCATCATGACAAGAAGGGTTGGTTTGATACGGACCACTCACAGGGACACTATGTTGTAAGTCGTCAAGTGACCATTTGTCGGTAAAACACACACGCCCTCATAAGGTATACCAAGGATTTGACCAAATTCTTCAAGAGTGTACGAAAAGAATTGATTTCGGATGAGAAACTGGATTAACTTTTGATATATTGACTATAGAACTCAATTATGAATCGAGGACAAATTTGTTCATTTATTTCAAGAAGACACTCAAACTCGATATGACTAAACATGGACATGACATAGACTAAGTCTCCAAAACTTAGATAAACCACCCGACCCTCATGTATGCAACGACTTTCAAGGTTTATTAGCATTTCGTTTAAGGGTGAAGTGTATTCATGTGAGATTATAAGAATGTAGTCTCTTGTGTGTTGATGATCTTCGGCAGTTTTTCAAGGCATTATCACCCAAAATAAAATTAATTCCATGTTTTATTAACATAATTATAATGTTAACAAGAATGTGTTCCTAACGTGTGCCTATATGTAACAAATGTGGAGTTGTGGCTAACTCGACTCTAAAAATAAAAACCTATGAGTTAACCCAAACGCTTCTTAGTTTAATTTTGCTCATCCAAACATGTCAAAAAATACATATGAATTATGTATCTCTAATTTTGTTTATGAGATCATTATGCATGTATGCAAAAACGTTTTTAGGATGTATTAACAATGCATAAAAGCATTTTTATGGTGTTCCTAACGTGAGTAATTTTGAAATAAAATTGGGGTTCTATGCGTAAACAATTTTTGACAAACATACTTTAATTATGCAAATCCTATGTCTACGGGAAGCATATTAGTTATACATTATGTTATTATAGTCCTATTTTCACACAAACACAAGAAAAATGAAAACCCCCAATTTTGAATTTTTGTTCAATATGAACCCTAGACACAAATTGGAATGAAAATAGTTAAAATGACTTACAATTGATGATCTTTAGTGTGTTAGGATTGATTATTATTGTTGATTTGATCTTCAATTAGTGTTTTAGTGGTTGATTTTAAGGTTTTAAAGGTTTTTGGGTTGTTTCGTCGCACCAGTTGGAGAACAAGGGGGTGTTTGTTTTTGTGTTTTACAAAAATGAGGGTGACAGACTTTTGGTCTCGCCAAGTGGCGGTCCCATATCGATATGGGGGCCACCTGATTTAATCAGAAAGCCGCCCTAGATATGGGGGCCGCCCTCAGCAGAGGGTTTTGGACTCGATTTTTGTAAAAAAAATTTATGGAAGGAGTGACGTTTTAATTTGCATTTAGCGAATTGAAAATGCTCAAAGTATTTCGGACGAAGTATTTAAGTTGTCACGACACGAAGTGGAACACAGACTAGAATCTAGATAGAAGAAAAGAGAAATGATTTATGGAATGTGTTCCATCATTCCTAAACCAAGACGTAGATAGTTAAACGATTTACGTTTGCAGGGTTTAGTAAGAATGTCAGCGATATTGTCGACTGATGACCCTTTTTCGATAGAGATATGTCTTTTCTGGACATTATAACGAAGAAATGGTGACGAATTTTGATGTGTTTGGTTTGAGAGTGTTGCACCGGGTTTTTGCTAAGGTCAATCGCGCCTTTATTGTCGCACATGATCGGGACATCGTCAAGTCAAACGTCGTAGTCGATAAGAGCTTGTTTCATCCATAGTGCTTGTTGACATGCCTTTTTGGCGCTTACGTATTTGGCTTCGGTAGTGGATATAGCAAGAGCGGGTTGTTTCTTCAAGAACCAAGATGTCAAACAACATCCCATGAACATACAAATACCACTGGTTCTTTTTCTGTCCACATAATCTCCTGCATGATTAGAGTCGGCATATACTACGGTTTCTATGTCATTCCCCTTAGGATACCACAATCCTATGTGCGTAGTGCCTTTAATGTATGGAAGATACGCTTAACCGCTTCAAGATGAGTGGTTTTGGGAGCCTCTTGAAAGCGTACATAAAGGCAGACACTAAACATGATATCGGGCCTACTTGCCGTTAGGTAGAGTAAACTACCTATCATGCCTCGATACTTGGTACTATCTACCGACTCATACTCTTCATCTTTTGTCAGTTTATTATTCGAGGACATGGGGGTTTTCATTGGTTTAGAGTCTTTTAAGCCAAATTTCTTAAGCATTTCTTTAATGTATTTAGATTGATTAAAGAAGATACCGTCTTCCATTTGTTTTATTTGTAATCCAAGGAAGAAGTTAAGTTCACCCATCATGCTCATCTCAAACTCGTCATGCATGATTTTGGCAAATTCATCACACATGTCTTCGACATATATTTGAACGATGATGAGATTTGAACTTTTCTTCTTAGTAAAAAGTGTGTTATCTACCATTCCCATTTTGTATTCATGTTTAATAAGAAAAGCTTTTAATCTATCATACCAAGCTTTGGGTGCTTGTTTAAGACCATATAAAGCTTTCTTTAGTTTATAAACATGATCCAGTTTTTCAAAGTCAATGAATCCTGGAGGTTGTGCCACGTATACCTCCTCATTGATAAAACCGTTCAGGAATGCACTTTTTACATCCATTTGGAATAGCTTAAAATCTAAAGCACAAGCATAAGCTAATAGTATTCTAATAGACTCAAGTCTAGCAACTGGGGCATAAGTTTCATCATAATCGATGCCCTCTTGTTGATTATAGCCTTGAGCAACTAACCTAGCCTTATTTCAAGAAACAACACCTTTCTCGTCTAACTTATTTCTAAACACCCACTTAGTTCCTATGATTTTCATATTCTTAGGTTGTGGTAATAACTCCCAAATGTCATTTGTAATGAATTAATTTAATTCTTCTTGCATAGCGATTATCTAACTTTTATCCGTTAAGGCTTCATTCACATTCTTAGGTTCTATAGTTGATATAAAACAAAAGAAGTTACTTTGGTTTTGGGCTTGTGACCTAAGAGTTCTTTGGTTAAGGTTTCCTATGACATTTTCTAATAGATGGTTCCTAGATTCCTTAATATTGACTATTTCGTCAATTTCTAAAGTTTCATCCTCAATGTCATTCTCTAAGTTTTTCTTTTCGATAACCTTAGTTGCTTCTTCTTCATCTAAATCATTATCCACCAAGGGTGATGTCTTAGAGGGTGGAGGAGTTTCATCGAATGTCACGTTGAGTGATTCTTTAATTTTCCTAGTGTGTTTATTAAGGATGATGTAGGCTTTACTATTTTGGGAGTAACCTAAAAAGACACCTTCGTATGACTTTGGGTCAAACTTAGTGAGGTAGTATTTGGTGTTCAAAATGAAGCACTTGCTTCCAAAAAACATAAAGTAATCAAGAGTAGGTTTCCTACCTCTCAAAAGTTCATAAGGTGTTTTACCTAAGATGGCTCTAATTAAGATTCAGTTGAGGATGTATGTTGAGGTATCTACGGCGTTACACTAAAACTTTTGTGGTAACGATTGTTCATTCAACATGGTTCTACTCATTTCTTATAGTATCCTATTTTTCCTTTCTACCACGCCATTTGATTGTGGAGTGCGTGGAGCTGAGAAGTTTTGTGTAATACCGTTGACATTACAAAACTCTTCAAATTGCACTTCATTATCAAATTCTCTACCATGGTCTTTCCTAATTGATACTATTGAACATCCTAATTGATTTTGTATTTTCCTACTAAAGATTTAAAATTGCTCGAAAACCTTGGTTTTATTCTTAAGAAATCGTGTCCAAGTATACCTAGAGTAGTCATCTACTATGACTAAGGTGTAGAGGTTTCCTCCGTAACTCCGTACGGCGGATGGACCGAAGAGATCCATATGAAGGAGTTCTAAGCATATAGTCGTTGAGACTATATTCTTAGCTTTGTGACTAGCGTGAGCTAGTTTTCCAATTTTGCAAGCATCACAGAAATGTTGATCAAACTTAAGTTTAGGTAAGTTTCTAACTAATTCCTTAGATGCTAACGATTGAATGAGACGCATATTTGCATAATCTAATCTCCTATGCCACAACGTGGAGTTTTCATCAATAGTTGCAAGACAAATTTTGTCTTTTGGCTTATTTCCTAATTTCATCACATATAAGCCTTTCTTCCTAATACCTCTACCTATAATTTTACCATCCTTAGTGCTTTCACTATCATGTTCATAGAAAGTTACTCAACACTTATTATCACATATTTGTCCTACAGTTAGCAAGTTAAATATTAAGTTATCTACATGTTCTACATCATCTATATTGAGAGAGTCATTAGAAATTATACCTTTGCCAATGATGTTACCGCGTAGATTACTACTAAAAATGACATTACCTCCGTTGTATGCTTTGTAGGTTGAGAAGAGCTTTTAGTTACCCGTCATATGTTTAGAGCATCCGATATCCTTTATCCACTCATCGGGTTCCAACTCGACTCCAAGGCATATCTATTTGTATAAGACAATAAATCAAACATTTGGTCCCCAATATCTCATGGGTCCAAAGTTGTTAGTGCTAAAAAATAAACATTTGGTCCCCACTCATCGGGTTCCAAGTCAACTCCAAGGAATGTAACTTTGAGGTTGTAAGTTGTTCCAAGTTATGGGAAAACAATGAGGTTGGTTTTGTCGACCAACATTTCTTTTTGGTTGCGGTGTCTTAGCACGAGGATAATGATTATCGACTCTTCTAGGTGGTGGAGTTTTTGACCTAAAATTTGGTTTATAAAATCCAACTCTAGGTTTTAACGTTGGTTTATAAAATTGTTTAACCTTATTATCACTAGCAACAGGAATTTTAAGATTGTTTACCATTATGTGTTTTGGTCTAGGACCCAAAATGGATTTTTGAAAGAATACAATTTTTTTAGAATTTGGTGAACAGATAGGTGGCCCCTTTATTGCTTTAGGGGCCATATGAACTTTATGGGGGCCGCCCATTGCATTTGGGGGACCGCCACCAGAGGACGTTTCTTTTTGAGATTTCACAAATTTTATTTCCTTAGACTTACTAGTTGATGCTTCACATGAGTTAAAGCTAAAGACCTAATTTATCACCGGAGGGTTTTTGATTACTCAACATTTCATTTAAACAACGTGTACTCTTTTCAAAATTAGTTAGTTTAGGAGCTTCTTCTTTAAGTTTTTCGTTGTCAATTTTGAGTGATTGACAACTTGTACATTCGGGATCAACACCCTTGTTTTTCTCGAGTGTAGTCAATTTTGATTTTAATTCATTAAGCTCATTTTCTAAATTATTTCTAATAGTTTTTAGTTGTTTGTTCTTAGTGGTTATTTTTAAACTCATCTTACATAGTCTATCATATTCATTATCTAAAGTAAGATCATCTATTGATGAATTTTCATCACTAAAGTAAGAGGAATCGGAACATCCCTCATTTGATGCTTGAGCTACGAGACATGTCTCGTCTTTAGTCTTCTCCCCATTAAGATGATTTGGATCGCCGCATCTAAAACATTTTCTATCATTTTTTCCATTCTTGTCATCTCGGCTTCTTTGGAACGTCCTTTTGTCGTTACGTGGTTGTCTCACGAATCTACCTCTTCTCTTGAAGAACTTCTTGAAGTCTCTCACCACCATGGCGTATTCTTCGTCTTCACTTCTGGAAGTCGAACACTCCGCATGACTATATTCATTCTTAGCCTTTAAAGCAAGATATCTCCTTTCAGTTTTAGCTTTGACTATTTCAGAATCTTTCTTGATGATCATTTCATGAACTTTGAGGTTCCCGATAAGTTCATCAAGAGATAGTGATGTTAAGTCTTTTGACTCTTCAATCGCCGTGACCTTTGCTCTCCATTTAGGATGTAGAGCCCTAAGAAACTTCCTAACATAATTCTTGCTAGAATAACCTTCATCAAGAGCTTTTAGACTAGCAATAATAGTATTAAATCTATCAAAAGCACTATTTATAGATTCGTCTTCAAAAATGACGAATTGTTCATATTGTTGTACCAAAAGGTCAATCTTGTTATCTTTTACTTGGCTATTACTTAGATGGGTGATTAACAAAGTTTTCCAAATTTCTTTTCCCGTATTACACATGAAAATTCTTTCATATTCTTTTCTAGGCAAAGCGTTGTAAATAACCATTTTAGCTTCGTTATTTTTCGCAAGTCTCCTTTTAAGTTCATCACTTTGTTTTTTAAAAGGGATAACCTTATCTAATTTGGTTTTCGGATTTTGTTCAATAGGTTGGAAATCACCGTTAGTAATAACATTCCAAAGATCAAGATCTTTGATTTAACATATGTTTCGAATCTATTTTTCAAATAAATAAAACTGTCATTTTCAAAGAGTGGTGGTCTTTGTATGGATTGCCTTTCTAGATATTTGTCAGAATCTATAGATCGATCCAAGCTTTCAAATACAATATATTTTAAAAATCTTGAGTGACCTCGGCTTCTGATACCAATTATGGAAACTAGAAGGGGAAGGGTTAAATAGTTTACAGGTTAATTGGTGTTTTAAATGTTTACTTTTAAAATTGTTAGATTCGAGTGTATGTTTAACCAATCAACAATATGAACCAACAAAGATAACTATCTAATTGTAATAACTACATAAGCAATATAAAGAGATAAAGGAAAGACCGATCAAACCAAGACACCAAGATTTATAGTGGTTCGGCTACGAAGCTCTTCTACGTCCTACTCCACTCCTCGAGTATCTGACTCGAGATTTCACTATGTCAACAAGCTCCCTTTAGGCGGAGAAAACCGTTTACACGTCGCTTACGTTAATTTCTGACACTAAGCTAAATGTTGAGTCCTAATCTTAGCTAGAACTAATCTACCACTACACAAGTACTACCCAATCACAAGATTTACACTATCAGATTTACATACAATCCGATTTACATAATCACACAAGATAATCAAAATAGAGTTTTGAATCTTAGAAGAAGAGAGGAGAAATCACTAATCTATAAAACTTCATTTCTTGGTGAATACGAGTGTTCTTCTCTTGCACTTGATAGAAGAAGGAAGAAGATAGAAGATGATATTTGGTCACTCGAAACAAGATTAAACTATGTCAGTGATCAAGATATTTAGTGAGACAAAGAAGGTTTAAAGAGAGAAAGATGACTGAAAAATTCGTGCAAAGAGGTCTGTTTTTCTGCTAAGAATAGTGCAGTATTTGTAGCCAGGAAATCCCAATGGTCAGTTGGTGGCGGTACCGGCGGTCCCAGATATATCTGGGGGCCGCCCGTAGACTGATGCTCTGATTTTTGTCCTTTTGTGGGGAAGGTTCATCCTAGTAGGTTGTGTTCAGTTTTAAGGGGAAAATTTGAATTTAAATTTATGTTTTTAAATAAAACATTATTTTAATTTTACAAAACATTTTTTGTGTAATTTTGTAAAAATATAGTTTTGTAGAAATGTGATGGATTAAGAAGAAAAATTATTTTCTTGATCACTAATTAAGATTAAAGATTTGTTTATCCATACATTAAGTGATTTATGTCGAAATGTAAGTTTACGAGTAATAACATGTAAATGTTTATTTTTATCGTGAATGTTTTTGCATTTTTTCATCTTCAAAACATAGAGGAGTCAAAAAATATAAATAATGTTTTTAAGCATTATTTGTATTAACAATTTGTTTGGTGTTTTGTTGGTTGACAATGTTGAGGAATAAAGCTAAATGTGAAATGAGGTGGTAGTTCTTTCATGGTGGAAGAATAATGAGAGACACAACAATGTGGTGACTCTATAACACTTGAAGATTAAATATCTTCTTTATTTTCTTTACTTTCTAGAAAGTGGAAAGTTTTGCGAAGGAGTGACATTTGCATTTCACAAATTACTTACATATTTCAGAAGAAATAATTAAGTTGTTACGAGATATAGGAGGAATTTTAATAGTAACAAGACTATTAAAAGAGAGAAAAACGTTTAGAAGTGAGAAGAGACGTTAGAAGTGAGGATACTTATTAGAAGTGAAAAGGAATGTTTATAAGTGAGAAGAAACGTCAGAAGTAGAAAGAATATTAGAAGTGAGATGATTATCAGAAGTGAGAAGACTATTAGAATTGAGAAGGCCATTTGAGGTGAGAAAAGACGCTTACGAGAAGTGAGGACCATGATGTGAGGGGATTGCAAGGATTGTAAGTATACCGATTGTAAGGATTGTGTTTGAGAATAAGACATATTTCATAATGAAATTCACTTGAGTATTGACACCATAATCAACGATGCTTTATGAGAATGACCTATTGATCTATAGAGAGATATTAGGTATAGGTTTTGGTATGGAGTAGACGTCAGCTCATAGTAGAAGAGAGGAAGTGTTAGGTTATAAAAAAATAAACGGTATTACAAGCTGCTGCCGGCGGTCCCAGATATATCTGGGGGCCACCAGAATAGTTCTGGGGGCCGCCAAACCGCCAACGGGAGAGGGCTTGGTTTTTGATGAATTTTGTAAATGGAGTGACATTTAAATTTGCATTTCGCTAATAAAAAATGCTTAAAATACTTTTGATGAAGTAATTAAGTTGTCATGACACGGAATGGAACACGGACTAGAATCGAGACTAGAAGACAAGAAGAGAGCAATTTACGGAATGTGTTCCATCATTCCTGTGTTGGTCCTTTTTGTGTTTTATATCTTTTAAATTAATTATTTAAAATAAGCAAATTTTTAGGAATATTATGCACAATGTTAGATAAAGGAAAGATAAAGGATAAAAAAGTATTAGCTGGTATTTATTTAAATGAGACCTAATATAAGGGGCAGGATTAACACTTTTTTGCTCCTACTAAATCGTAAATATGCCAACTGTTAAGAACTTATATGGACAATAAATAAGCTTCATGGCTAACATGAAATATGTCAAGACAGATTTACTCCTAACCTATTAAGCAATAGGATCAAAATTAAGCTATAAGGTTTTATACATATATAATATTAATAAGAAAAGAGGAACAAGGATAAAAGCACCAAAAAATTTAAGCTACTTAAAAAAAAACAGATTATGCTTTTTATTCTAAAAAATCCTATGGAGGAAAGCTTATAAACTTAAGGGATCATAAGGGGCAAACAACAATTTATCAAGGAACCTTAAAAAATACTATGCCTAAGGGCATTTCATATATTAGTAGCTAAACCTAATAAGCCAGTGTAGACACTAATAAGCACAAAAATATAAAGAAGGAAAGCAGAAAAGAAATAACAAAATACAAGCAAATGGACATAGACGTACTACACAAGCAGTCCTAATAAAGGGACACTTCTTGGACTTAAATATATATAGCACTAAAAATGGGTGGGGGGGGGGGTTTCTTTATAATGGCTAATAAAGTTATAGGGCTTGTAAAACAGCTTATGGGCTATCTATAAATGCCAAGAAAACAAAATTCGAGAAGCAAATAAGCTGTTAAAAATGAACTCAAAAATGGACAGTTTGCACCGGGGGAGTGCTGGGGGTTGGGGGGGGGGGTGGGGAGTTGCTATCGTTATGTTGTAATTGATAATGGGGAAGGGGAGTTTTTAAATCGTTTTTTTTTGGTAACAGGTTCTTTGTTCTTTTGTGCCGGTGTTTTTTTTGTTTTTTGTTCTATTTTTTTGCGAGGGGGGTTGGTTTTATTGTTTGGTTTTTGGTTTTTTTTTTTTAATTTTTTTATGGGCAATATGCTTGGGCTACGAGGATTATGCAGTGGGGCGGGGGTGCAAGTTGTTGAATTAATTAGTTGAGCTATGGTGGTTTGGTTTTTTTCGTTATGTAAAAAAATAACAAAATTTTTTAAATGTGGTTTAATAGGGCTCGTTTAAGATGCTGTAATGCGTACTGTGCAGCTAAAAAATTAATTAGAAGATTATTAACAAATTTATAGATATTTCGTTCGTGGTCTGTTTATTGTTTTGCGTGATTTTTTAAAATCCAAAAATGCGACAGTTTTGGACTTATGGAAAAGAAGCCTTACCTTCTTTAAAATAAAAACTTGACATGACCTAGTAGATTGGACCCTTAGCCCCTAAAGTTTAATTTCTATCCTAGTTAAAGACCTTAACTAAATGCATTTTGACACTTTTTTTAAAGGGTATTATAAGACAAGATTTTTATATCCAATGCTTTTTACAAGGCTTAATTCAAATAAGCTGTTGTTGTTTTTTGGATGTTTGACACAGTTTTTAGTTGTTTTGGATACTAATAGTTTTTAAAAGACTCATGGAAAATGGAATGACTTTAAAATATAGGCTAATAAAAGATTAAAACTTTTGAAAGAAAAAGACTCCAAATAACCTAATAACTAAAAGCAAGCTCTTTCCAAAGATTTGGCCCAAGGTTGACCCAAAAGGTTTTATAACCAAACATGACCACTTTGGGACCCTTGTGCCAAACCACCCTTTAACCTTTACAACTGAAATTTAAAAGCTTGATTTCAAGAGAGTTGTAGTTAAAAAGGTTTTTTTTGAAAACAGATAAACAAGCACACATTATTAAGCAAATAAGCAATATAAAAATTATACACAAGAATAGCACTTAATTAAGCAAATACTGAAAAAAGAGTTTATAAGGCAAAATGATGACAGTTTTGCCATTAAAAAACTTAAACTAGGGAAAAATATCCATAAAATAAAGTCAAAAATGCATTTAAACACTTAAATAGCAGGATAAGCAGAAATATAAGTACAAATAGTAGACTCCGTAATAATGCAAAAAAAATTGTAAAAAGGACGGCTTACAAAGGAGGTCCTTTGCTTTTGGTAGACATTAAGGCTTTCCAAAGCTTATTTAAAACAGTCCTAAGTGCTTACAATAAGCTATAAACTAAGGCCATTCCTTAATTCACCTTGCTCATTGCCTCTGATTTCTTTTTTCTTTTTTTTTTTTATATTTTTTTTTATTATTGAGTGTTTTTTATTTTGACAGAAAAAGAAATATTAAGAGCTTTCTAACAGGTTTTTTCTTTCAATGGCTTTAAAACTTATCAAAGAGCTTATAAAACATTATTAATTAGACAAGTTAGCTAATTGACAATCAATATTTAAATAAAACATGTAAATTGCATAAAATTAAAGTGCAAGAAATTTAAAGACAGCAATGTAAATGACAATAAATAAAGAGACAATATATTAAAGATGGACAAATTTTTGATATTACAAGGTCTTGCTTTTACAAAAATTTGACTTCGCCTAAACTAAGTTACATAAACCATATTTTATACTAAGTCTTGATGCTTGAACTGTGTTTCTTTGCTGAGTAGCTTGAGACTTGTGTTTGTTGTGTGAGTGAGATGCCACAATCAATCTTAGCCCTCCAAATTTCTTGGTGCCCAATCCAAACAATAGCAACCCTTGATTTCTTGTATTTTTTCCTTTAACCAATGGTGTGTTTTGGGATTGCCATCGTGGCAAGAGCCATGTGGGGGTGGGGAAGGGTGGTGAAAGTGACAAGTTTGGCTAGGGTAAACAGTAAACGAGGTGGGGGTGTGGGACAGGGGAGATGAATAGTAGCTGGGTAGTTTAGGCGGGAAATTTGGTTTAGGGTATAACAGGGTAAGGTTTGTGGATTTGGCACAAAAGGTCCCTGAGAGTGTTGGTTGTCATTTCAAATTTGGTCCTTGTGATATAATTGTTTTGGGGTTTAGGCAGAAAAGGCCCTCCAAGGTTATAAGAGTGATTACACAGTTAGTCCTTTTGGTGTATAACTTTGAGGGTTTGGCAGTTTAAGCCCCTCAAGTTATAGTTGGGCTTTTAGTCTTCATGTAATTGCTTAATGGGCTGACCCGGCCCATTAGATGGGTACGGGTGGGCCAATTAAGTATTTCTTCGTTTACGGCTTCGGATTTGACTTTTGACTTTTCAGAGTTAACCATTTGGTTGACTTTTGTTGACTTTGGCTTTGACTTTTTGGTCTTTGGCTTCGATTTAACTTTGGTTTTTCCACGCTCTTCTATTCCGTGCTCGGTTTTGTCATTTTTGGCTTTGTTTTTCGTCCTTTTGTCAGATATCTATTTCCTGCACAATATAAGTGAAAACATACAAATACAAGGTATTTTTAGGTACGTTTTTTGTCATTTAAGTCCGGATTTGATGGAAAGAGGTATGTGTAATTAAGCACATACCAAAATCCCACATACTAAACTATTGCGTGTCCTCACGTAATGCTACAAGTAAGTACTTAGAAAACTAAGAATCTTGATCCCCCTCGACTAATAACCTCGAAAAGTAGGTAAGCGTTCATCAAGGGGAATTAAAGAAATCAATAGCTTTGAAAAGCCCCGTTTTTACCATTTTTATTATTTACACTAACTACCACTAATATTTTTGTATTTTTCTTTTTCTAACATGTTTGGCTTTCGTTATTTTCATTTGGGATCATAGAACAAGACACATTTCAATCCTAAAATGCCCTAAAAAGGATAAATTCATCGTTCTCGACTTTTTACTTATTCCAAACCAAGCTTAAAACGAAATCACAGTTAAATATCTGTTAAGATGCTAACACTACTCATATTTGCAACTTGTGAACTTTTCACTCCCGACAATTATTATATATTAGGTGAATGTGCCATTTCGAATTACAACTATGGATCAACGTTTTTACAAAATCTATGCTTCACATTCCACCCGAGAATAATGAGTTTAAAGGCGAGATCATCCCATGTAGCGACTTTCGTCTCGGCACATCCCAACCTTACGGTTAAGTGAC
>BQNB010039993.1:7273-20098 GCA_026074375.1 Tanacetum coccineum
AATACAAAGTGAGGGACTGAAGCTGCCAAAACCCCAAAAGTTATAAACCACAAGGACTTAAGTTGCAATAAGAGTATAAGAGTTGAGGGGCTGGTTTTTCCAAAACATCAAACTCATCCCCTGCTCCAATTCGTAACAAGTTTTCCCGCCAAAATTGTTTCTTCCCAATACACTCACCCTTTTACCCAGCAACTTCTATGGTTCAAAGGACTTAACACCACCTTCACATCCACTAACAAACCCAGTCACATGATGCCATTCCATGTTGGCAATCTCACATTTTTTTTCATGAAAAAATTACAAATCAATGGCTTTTGTTGTTTTGAAGAAACACAAGTTATGTTTGATGGCTGAGATGATTTTGGGAACTCTCTCACAAAAGAAGCACAAGTTGGAAGACCAAGATTGAAGATTTTAGTATAAAATAGGGCCATTTGTAGCCGAATAAAAAAAGAGTTTTGAATTATGTCTTTAAATCTTTTTACTAGTTTTAATTCAGTTTTTAACAGCTTATATAGCTTATTGTACCTTTTATTTACTCTTGTACCTTGTTTTCAAGTATTAATGAAGTGTTGAGATTTTTAAGTTAAAATTCCCTGTTTTAAATTTGTGTGTTAATGTTGTTAACAATCTCTAAAAAGCTCTTTTAAGTACTTAAATACAAGCTAATTTCATTCAGCAATCCAATTAGTTAAGTTGTTCGTCAAAAATTTCAAAAAAATTCACCCTAAATCACCTCAGCTTACTATTTGGATGATAAGCCATAAATGGATGGGCTTATGGACATTACCAGCTTATCTTTGATAAGCTGGAGCTTGTAGACAAAGCTCTTAAGAGTTTATTTGCCTTTGTTTAGAGCAAAAGGCCTTGTAAGTGATTTTTCTTTCATTTTAGCTTATTAAAGTGCATTTGCTTATTTTATGCTTATTAGTGCTTATTTCCTGTTTGAATGTGCTTATTTATGCTTATTAATGATGTTTAGTGCTTAAAAACCTAGTCTTGTAGTTTAGAAATCATTTGTTCAAGTATTTCATCAAAACTGTCTATTTTAGCTTATTTACTGTTGGATTTTCATTTGCTTATTTAAGTTCTTATTTCTTACTGTCTTGTGCTTATTTTTGCTTATCATTCATGTATAAGCATCTGTTTTGAAGTCCCTTGGCTTGTTTTAATAACAATTTTGAGTTGAATTAAGTTAGTTTTAAGATCTGCAAATTAGTGCACAAGTTCATTGAGCCATAAGCTAAATATGTTTGAGCCTAGTTAGGATTTTTAATCACTTTTACTGGCTTAAAATTAAGCCCCCAAAAGTGCCTATTTGGTCTGTTTTGGCTAGCAGCATAGTCAAAAGTGCTTATTTGCTTTTCAGTGTTTTCTAGTTAAAATTCTTGGCTTATTGTTGTTCATAAATGCTTAATGGGTCTTGTATCTTATTTATTTTCAGCTTGTTTGATTGTCAAGTGCTTTTTAAGTGCTTAATGTAACTTAGACAGTTTTAGTTAAACTTAATAGGTTAATAAGTAAAAATCCTTCAAAGCTTTTCTAGCTTATTTTGTTTGATAAAATGTTATCCCTAGTGTTTATATAGGTGTGGTTAAGTGTCCTGTTCAGCTTATTGTTTCTCATTGTTCTTATTAATCTTGAAAAAGCCAAAAACAATAAGCCTTTGGTGCCTTTTGTCTATTTAAGCAATCTGTCTGTCTATATTAGCACTTTCCAGCTTATTTATCAATTTTTGTAAAAAGCCCTAGTTATAGAAAATGTTTGTTTCCATGTGTTTTATAAGTGTGTGTAAAAAGATTTAAGAAAAAAGGAGTAACTGTAGCAAGCTAAAAAAGAGTAAGGTCCAGGACTCGAACCTGCGACCTCACTCTCAACAGCACACGCACTTACCACCGCCCTTGGGACTTTTCACCTGTCATTGTATGCACAATTAAATACTTAACCTTGTTTCCTCTTTTATGCTTTCAGCCTAAGTTTGCTTAATAGCAGCTTATTTATAAGCGATCTTTCCAGTTTTAAATTTTTATTATATTCTTTATAGTATAATGCATTTTCCCTGAATTTTTCAGAATTTTTCATAAAAGTTTAATATTTTTTATAATTTATCTAGAATAAAACAGTAATTAAATTATAATAAATAAAATAAAAGTCAAAAAAATATAATTCTTTTTTTTAAAATTTTATTTTATTAATTAGGACTTAGGAAAAATAAATTTGCATCCGTAAGGTTTATATTTCAAAATTTCGTTTTTTAAAGAACGGGATTCGATCCCGTTCTTGTTTTCTTCGCGTTTTTAGCTTTAAACACCTCCGTTTTTGGTCTAGTTTCCTTTAATCTTACTTTTCAGTCATTTAGAGCTTATTAAAAGTAAAAAATTAATTTTAGGATTAAAATTTGAAAATTTAAGTTTTTAGCTCGCGTTTTTTTACGTTTTCATCTACGTTTTAGGGTTAATCATTTTAGCTTACGTTTTTAGGTTTTTCTTAATCGTTTTTGCATTTTAATTAGAAAAATCAAATCCAAATCCTTCCCATTCAAACATAATTATTTCCAATCCGACTCTCGATTCTGAATTCACGCTTCGTTGGGAAACGACCCGGGGGATTTTTGATATTACTTTGGACAAAAGTAATTGATTTAAATCTTTCGGAATACTTATCGTACTACAATCGAATCATGTTATCCTTACGTATTATATATTTATATTTATATATATACAAAAAGGTCGACACCAAAATGGCGCCGTTGCCGGGGAAGCTGTGAGTACCATTATCGGATCGTTTGAAGATTAGCGTTTGAATTTGTGAATATTTTCTTCTAAAAAACCAAAAATATTTTATTTTCTAATTTTTGTGAATATCAAGTAATTAAAAATACCAACAATACTTTTCCTAAAAGTATTGAAAATACCAAAAAAATTAAAAAATCAAAAATATAAAAACATTATCCTTAATTATCAATAAAAATCAATTTGGTAAAAGAACACCAATCAAAATAATACCTTCAACTGAGGTATTATCATAATAAGTTCCCGAACCAAAGATCAAAAACTTACCATTTGTGTCACTTACGAGGCACGGCTCACCTTGAAAAGTTAAACAAACTATAAAGTGGGTATAAGGCGGGTCGTTCCAACGAACTACGGCCCTAAAAGAGAAAGGTTCTTAAAATCACCGTGCTTTCCTTCTCCTTCGCTCGCCTGTGCGTTTTCTTTTAAGAGCTACCGTGAAGTACGTTGATTATTTGGTTTAAGTTGTCTATATCGTTGTCCGTTAAAATAAATTGTGAATAAATTGTTAAAACCAACAAAAAAATCAAAATCTAAAAATATTTTTATTTCTTTTCTTTATGTATTATTTTAAACCCAAAAATAATCTTCTTTTTCTTCCTATCCATTTAATTCTTTTCTTAACCCTCTATGTTTAATTCTTATGGCATCATTCAGTCATCATTTGAATCATGTTTTCACATTTAAAGAATGTTCGTCATGTGGAGCTTGGTACAACAAATCATGTGGATGTTCTAAAGGGTGTTTCGTAGACAAGTTTGTTATTGATTCTAATAAAACACCCGACTTGTCTCAACAACCCCCTAATTGTCCTAAGTGTGGAAACCTGGTTGAAGGTCTATATTGTCGACAATGTTCTCCAATATGAAAGAAATTGGAGGAAGTTTTCCAAGACTTCCAAGACACTTTCGAATCATCCAATAACAAAACTAATGCTGTTAATGAACCTCAAGAGCCATTCGTTGTCAAACAGGACCCCGGTGAAAAGTCTTCACCAAGTCCTCCACAGATCGACCATTGTTGTCACGAGTGCGGTTATTCGTTAGATGAGATCTTTTGTCAACAATGCACTTGTAAGTCTTGTGGGAAAGGTTTTCATTACGGTTATAATTGTCCTCCGAAAGTTCCGATTATCTCTAATCTGGAACCATGCAACAATCAAACCATTGGTGAGCCCCTACAAAACTTGCAAAGTTTTCAACAACAATGTCTTCTTGGTACATGCCAAAAATGTGGTTGTAATGAATACAATGGAGTTTGTTTTTATTGGACGATTGGAAATAGAACACTAAACAATTTTTTAACTCCGTATTCTTCTAACGATTCTCAAAATTTTTCCAACCACCCCACACACTATGAACCAATCTTGTGTGAGTTTTGCGGGAACGATGCTCGTTATGGTCACTATTGTACACCGCAAGACTATGATGAGTTCCCACAAACTTTACCAAGTTTTCAACAACAAAGACTTTGTTGTGAAAATTGCGGGGGCCCGATGAATAAAGACTATTATCATGAGCAAAATCCTTGCTATGATTCTAATTCTTTTGGTTTTGACCAATTTCAACCCCCGCAATATACCGTCAATCATCCAATCTTCAATACTCAAAATGATCTTCTCAATTCTCAAAATGAGTCTTTAAATTCTCAAAACAAGCTTATGAAGCAAATGACAACCATACGTGATTTGGTTGGTCAAGTTATGCAAAAGAAGGAAGAAGAAAAGCGAATTGCGGAAGATCAAGCGGCTAAAGATCGATATTGGAAGATTCCCATTTGCTATGATGATGACGAAGACGATACCATTGCAATCACACCCGTTTTACCAATCAAGGAACCCGATAACTCTCTAAGTATGGGGGACGAGCATCTCGACACTGTTCCGGCAACGGAATCGGACGAAGTAATTAAGTCTAGTGTTGAGGACCTTGTCCCAATCCCAAGTGAGTCCGAGGGTATTCCCGACAAAATGTGTGATGTGCCTCTTTGTGAAAATACCACCCCTCTTAATGTTCTCAATGAACATTCTGAGATTGTTGTCAATTCCAACGATGATAATTCTTCGAGTGATGACGATTCTCCCTACAGTGAGGATATCGATTATGTCGATGCATCACCTCCCGATGCTGAGATCGTCAGCTTAGAGGTAGTGGAGATTGTTAACCCGGAAGTTGGAAGGATTGATGATGATATTCTTTTAACAATCAAAGACGATATCCTTCGTGAAAAATTGTTGAATGTCAATCTTCTTATTGCTAAGATCGATGCATTAAGAGATAATCCCACTCCATCTTCCGATATTGTGATCAAGTCTACCTCCACATTTTCTAATCTTTTCTTGGAGGAGACTAACACCTTTGATAATTCTATTCCCGAATCTGAAACTTTTCGCTTTAATCTAGAAGAGATTAGTAGTGGCAGTCCCACTACTCGTTCTGATTTATCTCTTCCGGATTATAAAGCTTTCTATGTTGATAACGATCATTTTAAAGAGAAGAGTAGTGGCAGTACCACTACTCATGTTGATTTTTCTCAATATGATTCGTTTATCTTTGATCTTTCGAATGATCAGTTTCCTCCTGCCGATAGGAGTGACCTTTATCATGAGGAGTTCGCCGATGAACTCGCTCACATCATGTCTCTTCCGAATCTTGAATGTTTCAAATTTAAGATTGAGCCCGATCCGGGAGATTTGACTTCTATTGACCTCGGGATTCGTAAGAATGTGTCTACGACTAATGTGAATGTACCATTAGAGGATGACCAATCTTCTCTCTTCGCTTATGTTGTATGGATCTTTCTTGCTTTTCTCACGTATCCCGTTGTCCCTCCATATCTTCTCTCCACCAGGAGAGATACCATTTTTGATCTTGGCATCTTCATTTATCATTCTTTTATGCAGGATATATCTCATCGGATGTTGACATTCATGAAAATTCAATGTTTATCCAAACCACTTGAATGAAGTCCGATGATGATTTTATTTCCACTTGCCTCCCCATGGACCACATGATTTCGGGGTCGTGTCGAGCTTGTTGACGTCCGTGTGACAAAAAACACAGTCGCTTGTGGGTGGCAAACCTGCTTATCTGTAATATTTGCTAATGAGTAAGTGTTTTGTCGTGAGGAGGTCGTCTCTTCTTACCCGTTGTTTGTGTTTGCTGGGAGTATGTTCAAGATTTCTGGATTGTGATAAGACCTCTCATGCTCGCTAGTTTTTACCTTCCTCCAACAAGCAGTTTCCACATCCTCAACTTCTTTTTGGAATCCAATTCCATATCTAATCGATCTAACGTTTTATCTTTTGGCACACTTAATATAACGGCTTTGATTTTACGTAGGTACCCCTTTTAAAACATCGAGGACGATGTTTAGTTCTAGTATAGGGGGAATCTTCGATTTGATTTTGCCTGTAGCCGTTGTTGTCACGTAATCCCATTTTTACCACCAAAATTTTTGCAAAAATACCAAAAAAATTTCAAAAATTTTAAAAAAATTTTCATAGTTCTATATAATTAGATGCATATATACATTATATAGTTCGATATAATTAGATGCATATTTGTTGACGCATCGATCAACTAAGTGATCATGCTTACAATTTAGTTCCAAACTTCTTGGTGCATTCAATCAAGATGTAGATTTTGTGATTACTACGCACCCAATGTTTGAAAATGAAGTAGATGCATATATATTTATATTTATAACACCCCGTATTTTAAGATCATTTATGACGTCAAGAAATTCACTAATTATTTTTAGTATTGTACGCGTTTGCTTTTAAATCGTAGTCGTTAAGTTAAATCGCGTAAGCTAAAAATTATCATTCAATGTAAACGAGCATCAAACAATTAAATATTTACATCAAGTAAGTGTTAAGTAATTATTTGGAGGATGATTATTAACTTTGTATATTTTATTTTTATTTGTTACGTAAAGTGTTTACGTTTCGCGATAAAATACGTTTAGGCATTCCCGGAACCACCAAAACTTTTTTACGCTTCAACAAATACCCACAATTATATCCAATACCCAAAATTTACAAAATAGCATCACAAATAAGCCTATATGGCTGGATATACAAGTGAGCATACAAGATATTAGCTTACAAAACACTTTCCCTATATTTCATGGGATGATCTCTACTTTTAGGAACATCTAGATATTTATCTCAAGACTTTCATGTTTACTTGACCAAGACTTTCCTTAAAACCCTCTAAGTGTTTCCTTGACTATGTCCTAGGTATATAATGCCTTAGCTAAGATAGAACGCACACTTCTCTCATTTCCAAGGTGTAAACAACAACAAAACTCTCCCATTTCCTTCACCATAGCCCACGGCTCAAAGACAAACACCTAAACCATCTATACAATTTTTATCTACAACATTTCCAAGTGTTCCTACATCATATCTAAGATAACCCAAGAAGGTTTGAAGGTTTGGTTTAAGGTTTACAAGTGTTAATCAAAAAAGGTTCAAGATTAGGGTTTCATGAAATTAGGGTTTTCTTGGTATTGAAAGCTAGGATTTGTCATCTAAACAAGGGTTTAGATTATATTTTTCATCATCATATATCATATTAAGGTTATCTAAAAACCTTAATCTCTTTACATTCATGATTTTATGTGTATATAATGGCTATGTAGTTAATCACCATCTAGGAACTTATTTACTTGTAAAAATGGATTTTTACACTTGGTTATGTTTTGGTAAACTTTGGCATATGTTATATAAAGGTTGATATCATCTTATAATGGATATACAAGTCTTGTACATAAGTGGTTTATATATAAAAAGTATATATAAACAAGTGACTTAAAAAGTATACCTATATAAAGTTATGGATAAATGAGTATGTAAACTTATGTATCTTATGATTTTTGGACAATATTTGGACTAATCATGGACTAAGGACCCTAGGTGTGAAATACATGTAATAATAAGGGTTGTAATGGACTTGTAACAAAGTGGTAAAGCTAAAAAGTCATAAAAACAAGTTTGAACACATTTTTAACAAAATATCTAAAAGGGCTGTTAGAATTCGAAATTTAACATATATATTTTATACTTTTATAAAATACTACATGTCACAAGGATCGTGGGCATGTAAGGAACTCGAAAAACCGATTTATAACAAAGAAGATACGTAGTTTACGAGTTATACGTTAATAAACGGGTTTATAAAAGAACTTTGGTATGTGTGTAATTACACATACCTTTTACCTTTAAAATCAACCCTAAACGACCAAAAACGTACATAAAATGCCATAAATATGCCTGTTTTTGTGTTTGTGCTGTGCAGGTACTGGATATTCACTAAAGGACAAAAACAAAGCCAAACCGGACAAAACCGAGCACGGAATTGGAAAAAGCGCGAAAAACCGAGGCCAAGGGTGCAAATGAATTGAAAACGAAGCTCAAACGGCAATTTCCGGATAAACTCGACAACGTTTGTACATTTAATGAAGTCAAGACGAAGTCAAAGTCAACCCCGGGATAAGGCATTGAAAAGAGCATCGAAAACCAAACCCGAAAACCTAATTGTCAAAAGTGGGCCCACCCGTACCCACCTAGTGGGCCCGGATCGACCCACTTTCCTCATATATGCCCAAACCAACCCAAGTTTAAGCCCAAAACAAGTAGAGGGGGCAAAACTGCCAACCCCCTAAACTTGTATCATCACAAGGACCATGCATGTAATGACTTTATACAACTTCAGGGGCTGTTCTTGCCAAACCCCTGAAGTTGTATCACAACAAGGACTTAATGTGCAATAAGACAATACAAAGTGAGGGACTGAAGCTGCCAAAACCCCAAAAGTTATAAACCACAAGGACTTAAGTTGCAATAAGAGTATAAGAGTTGAGGGGCTGGTTTTGCCAAAACATCAAACTCATCCCCTGCCCCAATTCGTAACAAGTTTTCCCGCCAAAATTGTTTCTTCCCAATACACTCACCCTTTTACCCAGCAACTTCCATGGTTCAAAGGACTTAACACCACCTTCACATCCACTAACAAACCCAGTCACATGATGCCATTCCATGTTGGCAATCTCACATTTTTTTTCATGAAAAAATTACAAATCAATGGCTGTGGTTGTTTTGAAGAAACACAAGTTATGTTTGATGGCTGAGATGATTTTGGGAACTCTCTCACAAAAGAAGCACAAGTTGGAAGACCAAGATTGAAGATTTTAGTATAAAATAGGGCCATTTGTAGCCGAATAAAAAAAAGAGTTTTGAATTATGTCTTTAAATCTTTTTACCAGTTTTAATTCAGTTTTTTAACAGCTTATATAGCTTATTGTACCTTTTATTTACTCTTGTACCTTGTTTTCAAGTATTAATGAAGTGTTGAGATTTTTAAGTTAAAATTCCCTGTTTTAAATTCGTGTGTTAATGTTGTTAACAATCTCTAAAAAGCTCTTTTAAGTACTTAAATACAAGCTAATTTCATTCAGCAATCCAATTAGTTAAGTTGTTAGTCAAAAATTTCAAAAAAATTCACCCTAAATCACCTCAGCTTACTATTTGGATGATAAGCCAGAAATGGATGGGCTTATGGACATTACCAGCTTATCTTTGACAGCTTATCTTTGATAAGCTGAAGCTTGTAGACAAAGCTCTTAAGAGTTTATTTGCCCTTGTTTAGAGCAAAAGGCCTTGTAAGTGATTTTTCTTTCATTTTAGCTTATTAAAGTGCATTTGCTTATTTTCTGCTTATTAGTGCTTATTTCCTGTTTGAATGTGCTTATTTATGCTTATTAATGATGTTTAGTGCTTAAAAACCTAGTCTTGTAGTTTAGAAATCATTTGTTCAAGTATTTCATCAAAACTGTCTATTTTAGCTTATTCACTGTTGGATTTTCATTTGCTTATTTAAGTGCTTATTTCTTACTGTCTTGTGCTTATTTTTGCTTATCATTCATGTATAAGCATCTGTTTTGAAGTCCCTTAGCTTAATTCACCAAAAATCAGCTTTTACAAATCTTTTAATTTTTAAAGGGGTGTTTGGGATAAGGCTCAACATGGGTCAAAATGGGTTAAAAACCACTTTGTGTCATTAGGCCATCTTTAATAAACCTTTTTGAGTTGATTTAATCTGTTTTTATTAGACTTTTAAGTTTAAAATTAAGTTTTTATGTTTTATGTATACATGGCTTAAATCTGTGTTTTCATAGTTTTTAGGATTAAGCTTCATTGTTAAGATCTTGGTTAAGTGCATCTAAGTGTTGTTTCATTATTGTTATTAATCTCAAATTCAGTAGAATCAAGTATACATAGGTCTTTTATTATGGTTTGTATTCCTGTCAAAGTTGGTTAAAATTCTCAAGTATCAGTTTTTAAAGTCCAAAAGCCATGTTTTAATAACAATTTTGAGTTGAATTAAGTTAGTTTTAAGATCTGCAAATTAGTGCACAAGTTCATTGAGCCATAAGCTAAATATGTTTGAGCCTAGTTAGGATTTTTAATCACTTTTACTTGCTTAAAATTAAGCCCCCAAAGTGCCTATTTGGTCTGTTTTGGCTAGCAGCATAGTCAAAAGTGCTTATTTGCTTTTCAGTGTTTTCTAGTTAAAATTCTTGGCTTATTGTTGTTCATAAATGCTTAATGGGTCTAGTGTCTTATTTATTTTCAGCTTGTTTGATTGTCAAGTGCTTTTTAAGTGCTTAATGTAACTTAGACAGTTTTAGTTAAACTTAATAGGTTAATAAGTAAAAATCCTTTAAAGCTTTTCTAGCTTATTTTGTTTGATAAAATGTTATCCCTAGTGTTTATATAGGTGTGGTTAAGTGTCCTGTTCAGCTTATTGTTTCTCATTGTTCTTATTAATCTTGAAAAAGCCAAAAAGAATAAGCCTTTGGTGCCTTTTGTCTATTTAAGCAATCTGTCTGTCTATATTAGCACTTTCCAGCTTATTTATCAATTTTTGTAAAAAGCCCTAGTTATAGAAAATGTTTGTTTCCATGTGTTTTATAAGTGTGTGTAAAAAGATTTAAGAAAAAAGGAGTAACTGTAGCAAGCTAAAAAAGAGTAAGGTCCAGGACTCGAACCTGCGACCTCACTCTCAACAGCACACGCACTTACCACCGCCCTTGGGACTTTTCACCTGTCATTGTATGCACAATTAAATACTTAACCTTGTTTCCTCTTTTATGCTTTCAGCCTAAGTTTGCTTAATAGCAGCTTATTTATAAGCGATCTTTCCAGTTTTAAATTTTTATTATATTCTTTATAGTATAATGCATTTTCCCTGAATTTTTCAGAATTTTTCATAAAAGTTTAATATTTTTTATAATTTATCTAGAATAAAACAGTAATTAAAGTATAATAAATAAAATAAATGTAAAAAAAATATAATTCTTTTTTTTAAATTTTATTTTATTAATTAGGACTTAGGAAAAATAAATTTGCATCCGTAAGGTTTATATTTCAAAATTTCATTTTTTAAAGAACGAGATTCAATCCCGTTCTTGTTTTCTTCGCGTTTTTAGCTTTAAACACCTCCGTTTTTGGTCTAGTTTCCTTTAATCTTACTTTTCAGTCATTTAGAGCTTATTAAAAGTAAAAAATTAATTTTAGGATTAAAATTTGAAAATTTAGGTTTTTAGCTCGCGTTTTTTTACGTTTTCATCTACGTTTTAGGTTTAATCATTTTAGCTTACGTTTTTAGGTTTTTCTTAATCGTTTTTGCATTTTAATTAGAAAAATCAAATCCAAATCCTTCCCATTCAAACATAATTGTTTCCAATCCGACTCTCGATTCTGAATTCACGCTTCGTTGGGAAACGACCCGGGGGATTTTTGATATTACTTTGGACAAAAGTAATTGATTTAAATCTTTCGGAATACGTATACTACAATTGAATCATATTATCCTTACGTATTATATTTATATATATACAAAAAGGCTAACATCAAAATGGCGTCGTTGCCGGGGAAGCTGTGAGTACCATTATCGGATCGTTTGAAGATTAGCGTTTGAATTTGTGAATATTTTCTTCTAAAAAACCAAAAATATTTTATTTTCTAATTTTTGTGAATATCAAGTAATTAAAAATACCAACAATACTTTTCCTAAAGTATTGAAAGTACCAAAAAAATTAAAAAATCAAAAATATAAAAACATTGTCCTTAATTATCAATAAAAATCAATTTGGTAAAAGAACACCAATCAAAATAATACCTTCAACTGAGGTATTATCATAATAAGTTCCCGAACCAAAGATCAAAAACTTACCATTTGTGTCACTTACGAGGTACGGCTCACCTTGAAAAGTTAAACAAACTATAAAGTGGGTATAAGGCGGGTCGTTCCAACGAACTACGACCCTAAAGGAGAAAGGTTCTTAAAAGCACCGTGCTTTCCTTCTCCTCCGCTCGCCTGTGCGTTTTTCTTTTTAAGAGCTACCGTGAAGTACGTTGATTATTTGGTTTAAGTTGTCTATATCGTTGTCCGTTAAAATAAATTGTGAATAAATTGTTAAAACCAAAAAAAAAAAAATCAAAATCCAAAAATATTTTTATTTCTTTTCTTTATGTATTATTTTAAACCCAAAAATAATCTTCTTTTTCTTCTTATCCATTTAATTCTTTTCTTAACCCTCTATGTTTAATTCTTATGGCGTCATTCGATTATCGTTTGAATCCCGTTTTCACGATTAAAGAATGTTCGTCATGTGGAGCTTGGTACAATAAATCATGTGGTTGTTCTAAAAAGGGTTTCGTAGACAAGTTTGTTATTGATTCTAATAAAACACCCGACTTGTCTCAACAAACCCCTAATTGTCCCAAGTGTGGAAACCCGGTTGAAGGTCTATATTGTCGACAATGTGCTCTAATACGAAAGAAATTGGAGGAAGTTTATCAAGACTTCCAAGACACTTCCAAGTCATCCGATGACAATACTAACGTTGTTAATAAACCTCAAGAGCCATTCGTTGTCAAACAGGACCCCGGTGAAAACTCCTTACAAAGTCCTCCACACACTGACCATTGTTGTTACGAGTGCGGTGATTCGTTAGATGGAAT
>BQNB010039993.1:20768-47710 GCA_026074375.1 Tanacetum coccineum
TCATGACGAGTACTTTTTCTTTCATCGATCATCTTATACCGTAATATTCGATTATGATGCCTATTTTAGTTTTATTTCTACCGACTTCTTTCCCTTGATTAACTCTAAACATAGTGTCGTAAACCCCGGTTATGAGATCGAAATAGCTAGCGTGCTTAAAGTAGTAACCAATATGATTGTTCGAGGTAGTAGATTTGAACTAGAAGGTTATACATTTATCATCGACTTGATTCCTTTTGGTCATGGTAGTTTCGACATGATCATAGGATTGGATTGGTTGTAAAAAGCTTAGATCTAAGATAGTTTGCTTTGAGGACATAGTCCAAATTCCATTATCTAATGGAGAGATTTTGGAAGTTCATGGAGAACATCCAGAAGGAAAACTGAAATAGTTGAAGATATTGAAAGCAAGTGAGCTGAAACTCGAAGACATCCCTAATGTACGTAACTTTCCTAGCGTGTTTCCAGAAGATCTACTAGGTTTACCCTCGTTTCGTGGAGTTGAATTTCGCACAGATCTTGTCCCTGAAGCCATGCGTATTGCAAAATCACCTTACCGTTTGGCACCTATGAAAATGCAAGAACTGTCAAACCAACTCAAAGAGCTCCAAGATAAAGGGTTCATAAGACCTAGTTCTTCACCTTGGGGAGCTCCTGTGTTGTTTGTTAAGAAGAAGGATGGTTTGTTCCGTATGTGTACAGATTATCGAGAACCGATCAAACAACTATCAAGAACCGCTACCCTCTTCCTAGGATCGATGACATGTTCGATCAACTGCAAGGGTCATGGTATTTTTCAAAAATAGATCTTCGATCCGGCTATCATCAGTTGAGAGTACGCGAAGAAGATATTCCCAAAACTGCATTCAGGACAAGGTACGGACATTTTGAATTCACGGTCATGCCTTTCGGTCTAACTAACGCCCCCGCGGTGTTCATGGACCTTATGAACCGCGTATGTAGGCCGTATCTTGACAAGTATGTCATTGTCTTTATTGACGACATCTTAATTTATTCAAAGTCCAAAGAAGAGCATGAAGTTCACCTAAAGTTGATATTGGAATTGCTTGAAAAAGAGAAATTGTTCGGGAAATTTTTGAAATGCGAATTTTGGCTACGAGAGGTTCGTTTTCTCGGACATGTAGTAAACAGTGAAGGTATACATGTTGATCGCAACAAAATTGAAGTTGTAAAAAAATTGGAAACCCCCGAAGAGCCCAACTGAGATCCGCTCGTTCTTAGGATTGGCAGGATATTATAGGCGATTTATCACAAATTTCTCGAAGGTTTCAAAACCTCTCACCATGTTAACTCGGAAAAATAAGAAGTTCAATTGGGGCGATGAGCTGGAGTAACGCCTTTTCCAGACACTGAATGATCATGGTTGTGTGAGCACTATTCTAGAACTATACCTGATGTCACAGATGAATTTTGTAGTTTACTTAAGACGCATCGAACCAAGTTTTTGGTTGCTTTTTGATGAGAGAAACAAAGCGATAGCATACGCATCCAGACACACAAAAATCCATTAGAAGTCACTACACACTCATGATAGGAGTTAGGCGCAGTGGTATTTTCTCTCAAAATGTATAGACAAAACTACTTGTGTATCAGAACAAAGTAGTGTTATCTACACTTTATCATAAGAATTCCTTCCGTCCCATAATATTCGCTCATCAACTACTCATTAGAGTACGCATTAAGACATGCACAGAGCCATCGATGTAATAGATAACAATTTCAGTGATTATGACTGCGCGATTCGCTACCACCCAGGTAAAGCGAACGTAGTAGATGATGCATGGAGCAGGAAGGAGTGGATGAAATCGAGACGAGCTCGAGCTATAGCTGATCTTGGGGGAATTCACTCTACATTAAGGCTCAAGATTCTGGAAGCTCGACACGAAGCCTTCCACAACAGAACGTCAACAGCCCCCCCCCACCCAGAAGTGTGCTGAGAGGATTAGACAAACAGTTTGAAAGAAAAGATGATGGTGAATTGTATTTCGTTAAGCGAATCTAGGTGCCAGCTTATGGCAATTTGAGGACTTTGATCATGAATGAAGCTCATGCTACAAAGTATTTTGTACTTCCTAGAGCAGACAAAATGTACTATGATTTACGAGACTTATATTGGTGGCCCGGAATGAAGAAGGATATTGCCATGTATGTTAGTAAGTGCTTGACTTGCTCTAAAGTTAAAGTTGAACACCAGAAACCCTCGGGATTACTTCAACAGCTAGAGATTCCCAAATAGAAATAGGAGAATATCACAATAGACTTCATAACCAGATTACTGAGAACTAACAACGGACATGACGCGATATGGGTCATCGTCGATCGAATGACCAAATCTGCCTTTTTCTTAGCCGTCCGTGAAGATTACAAGACAGAAAATTTGGCAAGACTGTACATCAACGAGATCGTAGCAAGGCACGGTGTACCTGTGTTAATCATATCTGATCGTGATAGTTATTTCACATCACGATTTTGGCAATCGCTACAGAAAGCATTAGGAATACAACTGGATTTGAGTACTGCTTACCATCCCCAGACCGATGGCTAGAGTGAGCGCACCATTCAAACTTTAGAAGATATGCTTAGAGCTTGTGCAATTGATTTTGGTGGTAACTGGGATACTCATCTTCTGTTAGTAGAATTTTTCATACAACAATAGTTACCACTCGAGTGTGAAATGTGCTCCTTTTGAAGCCTTATATGGAAGGAAATGTCGAACGCCCATAGCTTGGGCAGAAGTAGGAGAAAGCAAGCTAATTGGACCGGAGATTGTCCAGGAGACTACTAAAAAGATTGTGCAAATTAAGGAAAGATTGAAGGCTGCACGTGATTGCCAGAAGAGTTATGTCGACAATCGACGAAATCCGTTATGAGTTCATTGTAGGTGAAAAAGTACTACTCAAATTTTCCCTTGGAAAGGCCGCAGTACGTTTATACAAGAGAAGTAAGCTTTTCACCAAGATACGAAGGACCGTTCGAGATTGACGACGAGTTGGTCCTGTAGCATTCGATTGCGCTTACCATAAAGAACTTGTATGAATATACCGACACTTTACACATGTCTATAGACCTTAAAAAAAATGCTCCTGGCCGATGTAAATTTTCACGTACCGCTAGAAGAAATCAAGATTTGACAACAAACTACATTTTTTTAAAGAACCTATGGAAATCATGGACCGTGAGGTCAAGAAGCTAAAAAAGAGTCGGATTCAACAACACTTGATATCAAAGATTTATCTGGATCTTTCTATCGAGCGAGGACCAAAAGGGGGGGGGCTTGGGGGTCTCTTACACACAATGGGTGCGAAAGTTATAAACGTTGTGGTCAATTCGTATACGATGAATCGCAGGCTGATAACTGCTAATAGTAACAATGTCCTTCGGCGAATCTGTTTGTTCGCGAGGCGCTACGGTTTACAAGTAGAACGAAGAAACTAAAATATTCTGTACGAAATTCCCTTTTAAACAGTAGCTGGGAAAACTGTGACAATTCCGTAATTTTAGGTAAGTAACCGAAAGCATACGTAGTGATAATTGACTCTCTCTAATATTTATGGAGTCCACCTTTTGTGTGGTCACAATTACTCTTAGCAATTATATGGCTTGTTTTTGAAGCAACCGTCTCGTGTTACAAATCATGTTTATTCCTGATCCATATCTATTTAATTGAAAAATATCTATATTTGGCTTGAGAATGATACTAATTTGTGCCCGAGCTTTAATTCTATTTTCTAGAATTTATAGAATTGATTTTATATTTTTTTAAACGGTTCTAGTAAAAAATCGTTAATTTTATTATTCGTAAGAGTCATGTGTGTTTAGCTATTTATCAGTTTAAGCATTCGAGCAAAATCGGATAATTTAGCTTGCGGAAGCTTATTTTGTTTTTATTTTTGTATTTCGACTGTTTTCCATGTTTATAGCCAAAAACGAGCAAAATGTATTTTTAAAATTTAACCTTTAAATAAATTTTTTAAAGCCCAAATTCATTAGTTAGCTAGGCAAGATGTTAAAGAAAAATAAAATAAAATACATAGATGTACAAACACGAGAAAGACCACCCACCTCCTTGAATTGTTTTAGGCTCCACCAAACTAAAAACCAAGACACCCTTTTATTACACTTTTCTTAATACACTACGCTCTCTAAATTCCATATATTCCTACTCAAGATGCTACAGATACACTCTATATATCACTTTATAAATATTCTTATTACGTTGTTATCAGAGGAGCAGTTGACTAAATATCAGACTGATAGTCTGATACATATAAGTATTGTAAACAAGATTTGGTGTAACAAAATCAAGTTTTGGGTCTTTTATTTGGGTGTTGTGGTGTTCGGCCAAGAATCAAACCCAAGGAGGGTTTGATTGTTTTGATTTCTCTTGCATTCCTAGTGATTGAAAGTATTTTTATTACTTTTTTACATCGATTAAAAAATATATTGTTCCAATGCATGTGTTAGATATTGTTATGTGAATCCATTGATTTGAAGGTGTGCAAGTCGCGTTTTGGAGGTTCATTATTGAATTATATGATTAGTAAATGTGGGTTTGAGTGATTTAACTTTAATTAAGAGCATTCGGACAGATAGTGATCTACTCGAATGGCTGTGACAATTGAAGTTTTAAAGGAGATAAAAGATCTACTCGTTTACGATCATCAGTTAGTATAAACGTTCCATAAGCGTTCTGTTACTGACACTAAGTAAAAAACGGTTTTAAAACTGAAATTGGGGCGATGAGCAAGAGAACGCCTTTCAGACACTGGAGGACATGTTGTGTGATGCTCCGATTCTGGCACTTCCTAAGGGTACAGATGATTTTGTAGTTTACTGTGACGCATTGAACCAAGGTTTTGGTTGCATTTTGATGCAGAGAAACAAAGTAATAGCATACGCATCCAGACAACTCAAAATCCATGAGAAAAACTACACCACTCATGATTTGGAGTTAGGTGCAGTGGTATTTGCTCTCAAAATGTGGAGACACTACTTGTTCGGAAGAGTGTTATCTACACTGAGCATAAAAGTCTTCAGCATATTTTCGATCAAAAAGAATTAAATATACGCCAGAGACGATGGATAGAACTTTTCAGCGATTATGACTGTGAGATTCGCTACCATCCAGGTAAAGCGAACGTAGTAGCCGATGCATTGAGTAGGAAGGAATTGATGAAACCGAGACGAGCTCGAGTTATGAGCGAAGCCTCCAAGGACGTCAACACCCCAACAGAAGTGTTGAGAGGATTAGACAAACAGTTTGAAAGAAAAGAAGATGGCGGATTGTATTTTGTTGAGCGAATTTGGGTGCCAGCTTATGGCAATTTGAGGACTTTGATCATGAATGAAGCCCATGCTACAAACTATTCTGTACATCCTGGAGCAGATAAGATGTACTATGATTTACGAGACTTATATTGGTGGCCCAGAATGAAGAAGGATATTGCCATGTATGTTAGTAAGTGCTTAACTTGCTCTAAAGTCAATGCTGAACACCAGAAACCCTCGGGATTACTTCAACAACCAGAGATTCCCGAATAGAAATGGGAGAATATCTCAATGGACTTCATAACCAGATTACTAAGAACTAACAACGGACATGATGCGATATGGGTCATCGTCGATCGACTAACCAAATTTGCACATTTCTTAGCCGTCCGTAAAGATTACAAGACAGAAAATTTGGCAATACTATACATCAACGAGATCGTAGCAAGGCACGGTGTGCCTGTGTCAATCATATCTGATCATGACAGTTGTTTCACATCACAATTTTGGCAATCGCTACAGAAAGCATTAGGAACGCAACTGGATTTGAGTACTGCTTACCATCCCCAGACCGATGGCCAGAGTGAGCGTACCATTCAAACTTTAGAAGATATGCTTCGAGCTTACGCAATTGATTTTGGTGGTAACTGGGATACTCATCTACCGTTAGTAGAATTTTTCATACAACAACAGTTACCACTCGAGTGTGAAATGTGCTCCTTTTGAAGCCTTGTATGGAAGGAAATATCGAACGCCCATAGCTTGGGCAGAAGTTGGAGAAAGCAAGCTAATTGGACCGGAGATTGTCTAGGAGACTACTGATAAGATTGTGCAAATTAAGGAAAGATTGAAGGCTGCACGTGATCGCTAGAAGAGTTATGCAGACAATCGACGAAAGCCGTTAGAGTTCAGTGTAGGTGATAAAGTACTACTCAAAGTGTCACCTTGGAAAGGCGTAGTACGTTTTGGCAAGAGAAGTAAGCTTTCACCAAGATACGTAGGACCGTTCGAGATTGTCGAGCGAGTTGGTCCTGTAGCTTATCGATTGCGCTTACCACAAGAACTTGTAGGCATTCACGACACGTTTCACGTTTCGAACCTGAAGAAATGCCTGGCCGATGTTAATTTTCACATACCGCTAGAAGAAATCAAGATTTGACAACAAACTACATTTTTTTGAAGAACCTATGGAAATCAAGGACCGTGAGGTCAAGAAGCTGAAAAAGAGTCAGATTCCTATTGTAAAAGTTCGTTGGAATTCCCGACAAGGACTAAAATTTACTTGGGAACGAGAAGACGAGATGAAGCGCAAGTAGCCGCAACTGTTCACGAGTGCTACGACTTAGGACGAGCAATTGAAATTTTCGGGACGAAATTCCCATTTGGGTCTCGAGTAAAACTAAAAAGTTGTTTAAAATTCCGTTTTACCTTTCTGCGAGGATAACTAAGGCTGAAAACGTGTGTTAACGGGTTGAAAAGCTTAGGATTAGATACTACATTTTAGTTAGAAAAAAATAAAGTTTCTGCAGAAACTTGTAGGAGTATTTTGGTCATTTTCTGTTGAGTTTCGAGTCTCGGCTAAAACTAAAAAGTTGTCTGAAACGTCGTTTTACATCAAATTACTTTAGAGTCCAAGTCGTGAAAACGTAATTTAGCAAGTCGTTTTAGACGGGACAAACTTAAGAAAAATTTATAATAAAAAGTCAAACTTGGCGAAATTCTTTTAATGGTCAATTAGCGTTATGAAGAATGATTAGGCGTAAAATATAATAACTAAAGCTAAAATTAGAACTAATAAGTTAGTCTATCACTTTTATTCGCGTCTAGATGTCATAATCTTGATAACGGGTCAAAATGGGTAATTTTCATTAAAATTGTATATGAGTCGGAATGGGTTAAAATGGAGTTAAATCTTAAAGCGTAACACTTAGTGGGTAAAAGTAAGTAAGTTTGGCGCGCACATGGATTCTACAATATAATATTACATGTATGACGGAATATATGTATATTTTATACTGTGTAAAATATGCATTTTCTTATACGCGGACCACTATTATTATAGGTCGCGGTGGAGATCGTTGTTGTCATTCTTCTTCCTTTGTTGACTTTCTCAGTCGATACTTTTATTTTCAGTGAGTTTTTCACAGCCCCTCTTTTACCGTATTACGATTTTTGGGTGAAAAGCATGATGTTGTCTATATAACTGCTATGCTCGTACTTATATGTGTTTAAACTTTCGAGCATACTTAAACTTATTGAACTCGATTTAAACTTGTTGAACTTTGAAAACGTGTTAAACTTGAACTTGGTATGTATGTTGTTGTATGCTTGGAACCCGCCACTACTTTTAGATCACTATATCCCCCTCAACGGGATTAAGACGTTAGTACTTATGGATAGCGCTATTAGGAGATTAACCCCTCCTCACTCCCCGCACAAGGGTGCATAGTACTAAGTGTTTGTGCCACACTATACAACTAGAACTTAATTGGATGTTTTAAATGGTTAGGCTAAATACGTTTAAGTAGTGCCTCGCATAAACACTATAGCATACATATACATTGATTTATATTACGTTACTTTGGGTAACGAGAACTGTCTTTGGAAATTTGAACCAGTTTGGATTCACGACTTGTTTTGGAAACTTCATATTGAATTGGGAACTATGTTTGGACATCTACTCACTTTTTTTTCAACTATGTTTTGTGTACATAATCCTGTGAGCTCACCAACTATTTCGATAGTTGACCGTTTTTATCATGCTTTTCAGGTGACATTCGTAAAGTGGAAACTTAGTGCATTACAATTGGACATGTTCAAGATGTCTACTTTCTTTCAAGTTATTGTCATTTGTACTTTTTAAACTTGTACTTGGAAATGTTGTAATTCGGATAATTTTCTTTTATCTTAATTCATGTATGGTGTTTTATCTATCATCTTGTGTGATGTTTATTAATATGTTACACCTCGCGTTTTCATCTTGGTGGGGTGTGACACACATAGCAGTTTAGGATTTTGCTTATTTTTGTCCAATGTGTGCTTGTCTGCTTAAACACATAGCATTTTAGGAATTTGCTTATTTGTGTCCATATCTGCTTATCTGGTTAAACACATAGGAGTTTAGTTGATAAAGAACATAGAAGTTAAAGGAGTGCTTGGATTACAAATTTAGCTTGAATGTTTAGCCTGAATGGGATCATATTTGTAATTTGTTTAGTTTCAATATGATCCAGTTTAGGACTTTAGGAGTTTAGGATTTTAGGAGTTTGGGAGTTAAAGGAATGTTTGGAATACTAAGGAGTTTAGGGTTTAGAATGTTGTAGTATTTGTAGATAATGAAGTATAATTTTTAACTTCCATCACAACATATTTTGTTGTCACCTTGCAGAAATTATTATTTTCAGTTCAGACAGCAGCTCAGACTCAAACAACACTTCTGTGTAGATTGTGTATAGCTCTCCAGACATTGTATCTAGCAAAGGACCATCTAAGAGTTTGTTGAAATGGTATGAGGATTTAACAGATGAGTACAAGGAAAAAATTTGGTTTTCAAAGTCAAGAGGTAAAAAGACTAAAGCTAAACATTCTTTCTCAAAGGCTAAAGCATATGGGTCATCTTCTTCAAAGGCTAAAGCATCTAGGTCATCTTCTTCAAAGGCTAAAGCATCACATAAAACACTCATTGTCAAAAGTCCTGTACTAATACCAAATTGTGCACTTGGGCTTGCAAATGCTAAAACCTAGGATGCTATTCTTAACAAGACTTTAGAGTGAAGATACCCACAGCTATGACTGGTGTAGAAGAGAAGAAATAGAAGAGGAAGATTGGAGGTGGAAGCAGATTTTAGCTTTTGATGTCTTTTGGTATTTTGGTCATTATGTAATGGTCATTATGTACTTGTTAAAACAATATGTCTGTTAATATTTTGGTACTAAAAACTGGTGATGATGTAAGATGATGTTCGAATGGTAAACTTTTTGTCAATGAAGTAATGAATTTTTTGTTAATATTTTGGAAACCTTTTTTGTTTTAACTGTTAATATTATTTTTTAATATTTTAGTACTAACAGCTTGCATTTGCATTTGCAGCTTGCATTTGCATTTGTAGTCTGTATTTGCATTTGCAGCTTGCATTTGCATTTGCAGATTGCATTTGCAGCTTGCATATTACATTTATAGCTTGAATTTGTATTTGCAGCTTGCATTTGCATACAATTTGCATTCCAAAACTTAACCATGAACATTTGCATACCATTTTGCACTTGCATTTGCAGAATGCATTTACAGCTTCCATTTGCATAATGCATTTGCACTCAAAACTTAATCATAAACATTTGCATACCATTCTGCATTTGTATTTCATTTGCATTCCAAACTTAACCTGAACATTCCAAACATAACACTTAACCATTAAAAACAAAACAGTTAACATTACAAACATTCATAATATCATACATTAAGATAGATCCTAACATCATACATTACAAAGTTCCGAACATTACAAACATAACACCTTAAATCAATTATATTACTTGGATTTAGCATACTTAATCCATCACTAATCCACTTAAGAAATTATCCTAACATGATGAAAAATAACCTATCATAAATTTCAGCTTTGACTTTGTAGCTCTCAACTCTTCTTCCGACACTGACTGTACTTTAGCATAGTAACATCAGTCAATGGTTCATAATTCCACATACTTCTTCAATCGTTTTTGCTTTTGAACATCCCATACAACAACTCTTTATAGTATTCAATCTGGAAGATCATCATTCCAAAAAAAATCATAAACATTTCAAACAGAGCATGATACAAATCAACTTTTCGGATTTCTTCCTGGTTGTTTTGCGTTTGTAATGTTAATTGACGATACATTTACAAAAGTATTCAATCTTACACTAATTACTCGGGATTATGTAAAGTCCCAAGATGACATGATTTAGGGGTTATTGAGAATTTTGATCGTTTGGGGGAAGTATGGGAAGTAAACAAAGTTGTGTTAATTGTTATTTTAAATGGGAGTAAAATGGGTGGATGTTTGAAAAATAAATAACAGTATAGGGGCTACTAGTTTTTTTTTTTTTTTGACATGGCGGAAATAAATAAACAGGGAAAACTTTATTTAATAGTAGTGCCACGTTAAATGATTTGTTAAATTGTGCCACAATAAGAAGATGGTAAAGATTTGAATTTTTAGTAAAGTTATTTACTTGGATGCTACAATGTCAAGGTGGCAACTTTGATGCTTTTTCAGACCATTAGCCCATTTTAGTAGGTCAGGCAATACTATGCCAAACTCAAACGGATTCTTTAAACTTGGTGATAAGTATGTATGTTTGAAGTAAGTCTTGTTGTTTCTTTTCATTCCCATACACATAGCATGCAATCAACATATAAAATTAACATGTTGACACAAATGCAACATCTTCATCTCAAAGGGTGAGTTGCGATCCAACGAGTCATTTTGTCATCGAAAGTGTCTATTTAATTATTTCATGTTCTATTCACGGAGAATAGAGCATGCAATGTTGCGAGTAGTCATATTCCACATTTAAATATGTGAGGCGATGATTACTACAATATTAACAAGATGTTAGAAACAAATTTCTTGTTCTAAGCACAATAGGTTTGACAGATTGCTAACTATGATATGTTGTATGATTTGTAATTGTCTATTTCATATATGTTCTAACTATGTCAATAGTTATCCTTTTATAGATCAAGGATAACCCTAAAAGTCTTACATGACTTTCTGACAAATATCTCACAAATATCTTTTAAATATCTTCTTATCGGTACTAACTATTTTACTACTAACGGTACTAACTAACTAACAGTACTAACACTTTGTACTGTCGGTACTAAGTATAACTGTCAGTACTAACTATTGTACTGTCGGTACTAAGTTAATAAAACATTAATCCTAACAAAAATCCTAAGCTTGTTTTGTCTTAGCCCTAAGTGTTCTCTCATTCAACTCACCAATAACTTGTTCTATTGGGTGACCTCTAGCTTCTTTTACACTCTTAGAATAACCAGACTCTGAGGCATTAGCTTCTAATTAAGGAGACCTAACCGGATCTTGAACTACAAGTTCAATGATCCTATCATCTTCTATCGAAGGAGATGACTTAGGTTCGGGTAAACTCTCCTCAAAGGTCACATTGAGATATTCCTCAATTCTCATTGTTTCCTTATTAAGCACTATGTATGCTTTACTAGTTTGAGAGTATCCTAAAAATACACCTTCGTACGACTTTGGTTCGAACTTGGTGAGATGTACTTTAGTATTAAGTATAAATACTTTACAACCAAAGACCCTAAAGTACGCTACTAGCGGCTTCCTATTTCTAAGGATTTCGTAAGGTGTTTTATTAATAAATTTTCTAATATAAACCCTATTAAGGATGTATGTTGCCATATCTGAGACCAAAACTTTTATGGAATAGATTGCTCGTCTAACATAGAACAACTTATCTTTCTTAACTTGCGATGTGTTCTTTCAACAATCTCACTCGATTGAGAAGTGAACGGGGCCGACAAGTTATAAGACATTCCATGTTGTTCACAAAAGCTCCCAAATTGCAATTTATCAAATTCACTACGATGATTGGTTTTAATGGAACATGTAGGTTTTCAAGCTTTTTACACATGATTTTAGACTTTTCTAAGACATCGTCCTTAGACTCTACAAACACTACCCAAATGTGGTTTGAGTGATCATCAACAATCATCAAAGTGTAGAAGTTGCCTCCGAAGCTTTGAATTGGAGATAGATCGAACAAATCCAAGTGTAACAACTCTAAAACCCTAGTAGTTGACACTTCATTCCTAGTCCTATTCTTTGCATTACCTTGACTCCCTAGAACACACGTATCACAAAAGTGTCTTTCAAAGCTCAACTTTGGTAGGTTCCTTACTAGCTCGTTAGAAGCTAAGTTTTGAACTAACCGCGTATTGGCGTGACCTAACCTCCTATGCCAAAGCGTTGAGTTATCCACTATGGATACAAGACAAATTTGTTGTTTGGAGTTATCTCCCAATTTGCAAGTATATAGTCCATTTCTCTTATGACCTTTAGCTAGTGTTTTTATAACACCCTGTGTTTTAGGGTCATTTATGACATCAAGAAATTCACTAATTATTTTTAGTATTGTACGCGTTTGCTTTTAAATCGTAATCGTTAAGTTAAATCGCGTAAGCTAAAAATTATCATTCAATGTAAACGGGCATTAAATAATTAAATGTTTACATCAAGCAAGTGTTAAGTAATTATTTGGAGGATGATTATTAACTTTGTACATTTTATTTTTATTGGTTACGTAAAGTGTTTACGTTTTGCGATAAAATACGTTTAGGCATTCTCGGAACCACCAAAACTTTTCTACGCTTCAACAAATACCCACAATTATACTCAATACCTAAAATTTACAAAATAACCTCACAAATAAGCCTATATGGCCGGATATACAAGTGGGCATACAAGATATTAGCTTACAAAACACTTTCCCTAGATTTCATAGGATGATCTCTACATTTAGTAACATCTAGATATTTATCTCAAGACTTTCATGTTTACTTGACCAAGACTTTCCTTAAAACCCTCTAAGTGTTTCCTTGACTATGTCCTTGGTATATAATGCCTTAGCTAAGATATAACACACACTTCTCTCATTCCAAGGTGTAAACAACAACAAGACTCTCCCATTTCCTTCACCATAGCCCACGGCTCAAAGACAAACACCTAAACCATCCATACAATTTTTATCTACAACATTCCTAAGTTGGTCTACATCATATCTAAGATAACCCAAGAAGGTTTGAAGGTTTGGTTTAAGGTTTACAAGTGTTAATCAAGAAAGGTTCAAGATTAGGGTTTCATGAAATTAGGGTTTTCTTGATATTAAAAGCTAGGATTTGTCATCTAAACAAGGGTTTAGATTATATTGTTCATCATTATACATCATATTAAGGTTATCTAAAAACCTTAATTTCTTTAAATTCATGATTTTATGTGTATATAATGGCTATGTAGTTAATCACCATCTAGGAACTTATTTACTTGTAAAAATAGATTTTTACACTTGGTTATGTTTTGGTAAACTTTGTCATATGTTATATAAAGGTTGATATCATCTTATAATGGATATATAAGTCTTGTACATAAGTGGTTTTGTATATAAAAAGTATATATAAACAAGTGACTTAAAAAGTATACCTATATGAAGTTATGGACAAATGAGTATGTAAACTTATGGATCTTATGATTCTTGGACAATATTTGGACTAATAATGAATTAAGGACCCTAGGTGTGAAATACATGTAATAATAAGGGTTGTAATGGACTTGTAACAAAGTGGTGAAGCTAAAAAGTCATTAAAAACAGTTGAACACCATTTTTAACAAAATATCTAAAGGGGCTGTTAGAATTCGAAATTTAACATATATATTTTATACTTTTATAAAATACTACATGTCACAAGGATCGTGGGCATGTAAGGAACTCGAAAAACCGATTTATAACGAAGAAGATACGTAGTTTACGAGTTATACGTTAATAAACGGGTTTATAAAAGAACTTTTATAAAAACTCTTTACAAAATACTTCTGATATATAAGATGGGTTATTTTTCACAGATAGCACTTATTTTTAGGATTCTAAAACAATAAGAATCGTAATTTTTCAATCAATAACGAAGGAGTTATGAATTACGCGAGTTTACGACAATAAATACTTTTATAAAACTATTTTTATAAAAGTTACTGTTCATCTCAGACATGAACATTTTGAAAACATCATTAATATGATAGAACTTTTAATAACGAAGACGTACTCGAAAGAATCACTAAAACGGAGCTATAACGAATAAGATATGACATTTGCGGGTTTTACGATAACTAAATTTATAAAAATAAATTTATAAACTGTCATGAACATTAAAAGTACTATTCACACCAGAGGTTGAAAACATAAAAATGTCATATTTTGATACATCGTCTTAATACGAAAGCCTGGGCGTAAGAAACATACCAAACTGGCTTAAAACGAGATAGATACGCACCATTTTATACTTGTGCACTATTTCCTGACGTGAATATTGTTGGTTCGTTTTTAATATAAAATTTTGCGAAACATTTTAGAATCATTTATATAGTATTTATACATGTCCTAAACTTTATAAATATTATTTTACAAAGACAACTGAATTATTTATCTGATTATACGAGAACAAACACACGGATAATATTTATCAAAAGCAATTTAAATATTATTTCACAAACTCAATTAGATGGTGATGTAGCTATATAGAATTATATATGGTAGTAGTTATTCAAAGTACTTAGTACTCATACGACCTATAATTGATTAGGTTGCATTCGGGCGTAATTGTGACGCATTTTCTGTTGTGATTTACATTGTTAAACTCATCCACTCGAGGTGAGTTCATAGCCCCACGTTTTACATTTTATAATGATTTATAAGTTTTGGGGTGAGAACATGCTTTGTTTTATAATTGGACGCAAGTGAACATTTCATATTTAAACTGATTACGTGTTTGCCTAAGTAGCGATAACCCAATGTGCCCACTATCATGAACTGTAAATCACTTGGAGGGTGAGCGCGAATGTTATAAATAGATCTATTTGGGGGTGACGCCCCCGTTCGGGTGATTAGCTATCACTGGTGTCGAAACTACCGAGCCAACGAACGTATACCATGTCGGATTTGGGATGTTCTGGGTTAGAACATCATCATGGGCAATGTAGGCAATTTATATTGCAATTCATTTATGTCGAGCTTCAGTGTCATGAGCTTAGGGAAACGTAATTACATTTTTGTGATGTTTACATTTAATGTATTATCACGGGGGAATCTTGCGGTCCTACACTTATATAATTCACAAACCTATGAATTCACCAACATTATTGTTGACGTTTTAAAGCATGTTTTTCTCAGGAGGTCAATAAGGCACGAGGTGCAAGGGATACATTGGTGGTCGTTATTTTGGAAGTCATTTGCATTAAAGATTTGGTTGCATTACATTTTGGAGAAGCATTTGTTATGAACTAGAATCTTTGTACACTTTAACAACGAATAAGTAAAGCTTCGGGCTTTTGTATCAAACACTTTGCTAAATCCAATGTATCGGTTTTAAACGACACTTTTAAAGGTTGTTCTTATATATCTTGTGCTATTGATCTATGAAGTAACGCTCCCAAACCTATATTCTGCTGCGACCTATTTTGGGGGTGTTATAGTTTTACCATTTTTACTAATGGTACAATCTACTTTAGTAAAGCTAACTACACAATCATCATCACATATTTGACCTACGCTAATCAAGTTAAAAGCTAAACCACTAACATGCTCAACATTGGTAATTGTAATAGAGTCATGAGAAATATTACCTCCACCGATGACCTTGCCCTTTAGGTTGCTTCCAAATACGACATGTCCACCATCATACGCCTTGTACAAAGTAAACAATCTTCTATTTCGGTCATGTGCTTAGTGCAACCACTATCCACAATCCAATCATCCGTTAGTAGATCGTATTTAAGACACACCTCTTGAGAGTCAACCGCCATGAGACAAGTTGTGTCATTTTAGAGTTTATCATCGTCTTCACTATCACTCCAAGCTCTTTCAACAAAGGCCTTGTTTTCTTTAGGCTTTGGACACTCACCAATGAAATGACCTTCTTTGCTGCAATTGTAGCAACCTCGCCTTTGTCTTGAGCTTTCACCGCCTTTGTTTCTAAACCTATTACTACGGCCTCTTCCAAACCTATTAGCCATGTTGCCAAATCGATTGCGACGTCCAAATCGATTACCTTTTTGAAAGAACTTTTGAACGTTCCTTGCCATCAAGTTGAATGCTTCGGCTTCTTCTTCGTCTATGTATTCGTCACTTCCTCTTTGACTATCACTATCATCACTACTTTGTTCCCCAGTGACTTTAGCTTTAAAAGCTAATGACTTAACCTTTTCTTTGGTGGTCTTAGAAACTACGCCATCATTTTCTAAGATCATTTCATATACTTTAAGGTTTCCAATTAGCTCGTCAAGAGGTGGCGTAGCCAATTCCTTGGCTTCTTTAATGGTCGTCACCTTGGCTCTCTATTTTAATGGAAGAGCACAAAGAAACTTCCTCACATGATTTTTACTAGAGTAGTCTTGATCTAAAGATTTGAGACTAGTCACAATAGCATTGAATCATGTGAAACCGCTTCTTCATTCGAGATTGAGGACTTCTCATATTGTTGAGTGAGAAGATCAATCTTGAAATCCTTGACTCGTAAATTGACTTGGTGAGTGATGATGACTGTATGCCACACCTCTTTGGCGGTTTTACACATGAAGACTCGCTCGTACTCTTTACGCGGTAGGGAGTTGTAAAAAGTCATATTGGCTTCGTTTTTTTTTATCGAATTGCTTAATCATCTTTGAGAGTTCATATGGTACTTAAACTTCCATTTTTGTTTTTGGATCGTCCATCCTAAAATTAAAGTCACCATTTTGAATGGCTTGCCATAAGTTAATATCTTTGGACCTAATGTAAGTCTCAAAGCGGGTTTTCCAAAAGCAAAACCTTTCAGCCTCTAGAAAAGGTGGTCTTTGCATAGAACACCCCTCGACATAGTTCTCTTGAGCTATTGATCTGTACTCAACTTTTTCAAAAACTAGAGTTAGGATTTTAATATTTTGAAAAAGAAGTTTTCAACTTAAAACGACTTCTCGGGAAGGCTTTAACGCTTGAAAACTTGAGTAAACCGCTATGATACCAATTGTAGAACCATAGAGGGGGGTGAATAAGGTTATCCTTACTTCTTTGAGGTTTCTAAAACTTCAAGTCACAAATAACCAAGTGGTGTAAAGGTCTACTTGACGATGAAGACAATAAGTAGATGAAGATAGAGAGAGAGAGAGAGAGAGAGAGAGAGAGAGAGAGAGAGACCACGATATATATTGGTTCGGGATGGGGGTTTATACCATCCACACCATGATATATATTGGTTCGGGATGGGGGTTTATATCATCCATACGTCCAATTGCGAATCCACGACCCATATACTATTACTCTAGTATAATCCTTATGGTGGACTATAAACCGTATTACAACTTCGCTCCACCGATATGAACTAAGATCGGCGCTCACTAAGAAGAGCTAATCCCTACAGTATTCCGCCCTCATAATCCACCCCTAAGAACCTGTGATTCGACTTAACCTCTAGGAACATGTTGAAAAAGGTATAGTTAAACTGTACTTTGTCAGAACTCAAAAGCAATTAGCCGACATGTTTACGAAACCTCTTTCAAAAGAAAGGTTTGAGTACCTTGTTAGACGACTCGGTATGAGATTGATTTCATCAAACATCGACTTGTAAACATTTTTTGAAAAAAAGAAAATACAAAAGTATAAAACCTATAAAAACAAATACAAAAATAGAAAAATTTAAAAAGAAAATACAAAATCAGAAAATTTTAAAAAAAATTCAAAAAGAATCTTCTCGACACGTCTCTTGGAATCGATTAACATTGACACGGCTGTGCAAATAAAGTTCGAGCAAGAGTTTAAATGTTTTAAAACATGTCATTTCTAATTTTCTTAATGGCTTGTGTACAATTTTAGTACAAAAGAGAATGTATGCATAAGTGCGCTTATCCTTAGCGTTAGAAGAGAAGTCTTTTAACAAGTAGTTTTTTCAAAAGTTGAACACAATTTTTTTAATAATACGTTTATGACAAATTTTCACAAAAAGTGATTTGATAGAGGTATATTTTTAAATTATGTGCTCAACACTCTCTTCCTCACGAAGCTCTCAAAATACAATCAATTTTATAAGTAGATCAATTTTTGAGGGGGAGTTTTTCAAAAACTAAAGTTCTAATGTTTTTGGATACATCATCACATAACAATTTTTCTGTATTCAAAACATTTAACAGTGTTTCAAGTGGTGTCTTAGCATAATTTTGCAAAAAGATTTAGTAAATAACAAATTTTATCAGTGGTATCTATAAAGCCGTAGAAGGGGGTGAATACGGTTTTCTTGACTTCTTCAAAGTTTATAAAACTTCAAGTCTCAAAAGAGCCGAGTGGTGTACTAATCTACTTTGCAAAGAGAACAATAAGTAGATAGAGAGAAGAGGAGAGAAGAAGAGACACCACGATATATACTGGTTCAGAAGGGGGGTTTAGTCCTTCCGTACCTCTAGTTGCGAATCCATGACTCCGATACTACACTAGTATAATCCTTATGGTGGACTACAAACCGTATTACAATTTAACTCCACCGGCTTTCAACAAATACTGGCGCTCACACGGAAGAGTTACTACCTATGGTATTCCACCCTCGGAATCCACCCTAAGAACCCGTGATTCTACTTAACCTCTAAGATCACTTAGATCAACTAGGACTACTACCAACTTCCCCTTGGAAGCTTATCAAACCCTAATTAGATCTCCAATAATCTAGGCTTGATCCAACGGATATAAGACTTCCCTTATAACTCGATTGATTGAAATGTGATAAATGAACCAAGTCCTAACCTAACCTAGAGAGTCGATTTTAAAGAAAGGATATGAAAAAGAAGACCCTTGACAAAACATACAACTATGGATTAGGTTCTTGTGTGGATCTCTTACGGAGATGTGTGTTCTTCAATAGATGATAGAAGAGAAGATTAAGAACACAAAAGGTGTTAGACTTAGAGGATTATAGGGGAGAAAAGAGAGGAAAGAATGTTTGTAAGAGGTCAGGAATACAAAGTCTAAGGGTGGGTATTTATAGGCCAAGAGTCCCAAATTGTTAATAACAATTCGAGTCGAGAGCGCTGCCCACGCGTCAGTGCATGGCCAGCGCGCCAGAATCTCGAAGTTGTTTTCTTTAGGACTTTAGCATTTTAAATACCCACACTTGTTAAACCCCCAATTGTACTTCACGCTATGACCTTTCAATCATTCTTATACTCAAGGTTAACCAACTCAAATAGCCATGTGATAAAACATATGTGAAGTATTAAAAGCGTTTTGCTTATCCGATATAGTAAAGAGAGAAAAGAATGATCAGAAATGGGTATTTTGGAAATTCCTCAAAGTCTAACTAGCTTAGTTGGGATTTAACTAAGGTTTTGAAATAGCTAGTTAGGGTACAAGAGAATATTCTTGAAATATTCTTTGCTTGTAGAGAAAGGTGGAAAGAATTTAAAATTTACATTTCAAATTGAATTAGCCACATGGTGGATAAGAAGGAATGGGTTATGTATGAGTTGTCATGATGTGACAGAAGACATCCTCTTGATCTCTGTTTGAAATGGAGGGTGAGGATGTAAAGAGAAGAGATAGGTTGGATAGATAATATGACAAGATCATGGGTGATAAGTGAGTTGTGTTTGTTGTGTGAGTGAGAAGTGTATGTTTGTGAGGAAGTGTGTTTGTTTGAGATGAGAGATCAATCCAAAAGGTTAGAGAGAATGAGGTGTATTAGATTTGATGAATTGCTTGATTAATGGTAGAAAGAGAAAGAGTGTTGTTGGGTTCAGTTTGAGTTCAATCCAAGGTGGAGAAATGAGTGTGGGAACTTGGATTGATGAAGTGTCGTGATCAAGGATGAATATGATAGAGTGTGTGTGTGTAAAGTCTCGTCTAGGAGTCCACATTTTTGTTTCGACAAAAGGGGGAGAAGAAGTGTAAACAAGTAACTTATACATTTTACTATGAGTTATAGTTTACATATTTTGTCATCATCAAAAAGGGGGAGATTGTTGGTAGAAATATTACATTACGATATTTAATCTATACATTCTCTTCATGTTTTGGTGATGACAAACATGTAACTTATAACACATAACGTAAAGTGCTTAAGTTACTCGTAATCACAAATCATCAATTCATACGTCAACATCTTTCGACGTCTCATGTTTTCTTCAACAACAAATTTAAGTTCGCACCCGACGTAAATCACTAAAGGTATGAACAAACAAACTTTAATTTGTTGAATGATCAAAGAAATTTTTTATTTTTCCAAACCTTACATTTTTTTATAAAATGGGACAAACATTTTTAAAAAACATATACAAAACATTTTTGTATTTATAAGAAATGTTTTATTCAAAATAAATATTTTGAATTCAAATTTTCTACCCAAAAACGGCTAGAAAGTTCCAGAAAAACCTTCCCCACAAAAGGACAAAAAAGGGAGCGTCTGAAAAATGGGCGGCCCCCTTAATTAATTAAGGGGACCGGCCATAATTAAGGGGACCGCCCTTGTATAATTAAGGGGACCGCCCAAATAAAAAATTAATATTTTTTCCTATAAATAGTGGACTGTTTCCACAGATTTTCTCACCTCTTTGCACACAGTTTTCTCTGATCAAAAACCTCCTTTCAAACCCTTTCCTTTGATCACTTAACTTATTATAAGTTTGTTTAAAATGTGATCCAATCATCCATCCATTCAAGTGCAAGAGAAGAACCTTCGTTATCATTAAGATACGAAGTTATGTAGGTTAGTTAGTGCATTCGTGACATGTCTTACATTCACAATGTATAGATCGAGTCCATGTATTCCAAACTTGTGTAATAGCTTGATCATGGTGATCATGGTGTGTATAGTTGTTAGATCGTGGTGATCATAGGAAGTTTAGATAGATCGGTGTGATCAAAGTAGTGTCTAGTTGAAGTGAAGTTGTGAAGTGAGGTATAGAAAAGTTGTGAAGGGTAGTGAAGTCGTGAAGTGAAGTAGTGAAGTAGTGTGGTGAAGAATACTAAGGCGTGAAGAAGTTGTGTAGTTGTGAAGTTGTGTTGTGAAGTCGTGAAAGTAGTGAAGAAGTTGTGAAGTCGTGATAGATTGGTTCTAGCTAAGATTAGAACTCGACATCTAGCTTAGTGTCGGAAATTGATATAAGCGAAAGTTGTGTACGGTTTTCTCCGCCATAAGGGAGCTTGTTGACTAGTGAAGTAACTCTCGAGTTGGGTACTCGGGGAGTGGAGTAGGGCGAAGAGGTGCTTCGTGACCGAACCACTATAAATCATCGTGTCTGGTTTGCATTTCCTTTCACTTATCTCTTTACATTTATACTCGCATTTATTGCTTTACATTTATACTTGCATTTGTGTGTTGGTTTGTATTATTGTGATTTGATGTATTACTATATGAACACTCATCATATTATGTCACGCTTAATCGGCAATTTGATAAGAAACATTTTAAGATTTTTAAAGGAAACGTATTCACCCCCCTACGATTTCCACAATTGGTATCAAGAGCCACGTCGCTCTAATTTTCAAAACAAATGTGTTATCCCATATGTTTAATCCATAACACAATCAATAAGCACTACCAATTAGCAAGAATGAGTAGAAAATAAGCTAGAATGTAGAGAGAGAAAGTAGAGAGAGAAACAAAGATGAAAGATTAGATTTAGAGAGAAATTGTGAGTTACAAGTGAAAGAAAATGTAACCAACACCCTCTCTATGTGAGGAGAGGTTTCTATTTATACCCATGCCTTCTCATAGGCGTATGGGCTTATTAACTTGGGCTGGGCTTGGCTAAACTTGGGCTTAGAGCCCGAAACATGGACAATATAAGATTACAATCCAAGCCCGTTGAACCAAGCAAAGACGCATTGATAAACGTCAAATGCATGTTGAAATAATATATAGTATTTCCTGTTAGATAAGAAAATTACTTTAGGAAAAGTAATAGTTTATCTCCCGAGTGTCGTATCCCGACGAGAGAAGAATTTGAAATCCACGAAAGTATTTTGTTTGATGCTTGAATATCGAATATTTTTGTTTTTGGTTTTAAACTAAAAATTTAATAAACTACAGAAAAACTAGATAGCAAATAACAAGCAATTAAACGAAGAACGCCAATTTACTTAACAATCATAAAATAAACTAATCGCTACTTATAATGATCAAATAAACAAAGCTAAACATCTTAATTAAAGTCTACACTAATTAATTAAAAAGGGGTAGAAAATGGTACCGAATTGAAGAGCCGCAAATAAACGATAACCACCCGATTTAATAAACTAAAGAAAATATTCAAATTTTATCTAGCTTATTAAACCCGTAAACTCCACGCCTCATGAGTTGACCGGTACCAAAATCACAAAATAAAACACACATTGTTAACATAAACAGTTATATTAAAATTCCTAATTTGCCATTACTAAATTACTAATTCACGCTGGTCCAATCAATCAAACTAGTGACCCAAACGTAAGCCCCGGATCCTAAACGCAGGTCTATATACTAAAACAAAATTACCCAAAGCCTGGCCCAAACAACTCTACTAATCCAAACGAAGGCTCAAAAGTGAATCTAGCTAATCCTAAAAGTATCTTAATATTATTAAGCTAAAATCTTAATAAGCTGAAATTGTTCGTTGAATAAGCTAATCGAAATAAGCAAGAACAACCATAAGCTACACAAACAACTTATTTTCAATCAAATAAGCACTTTTAACAAACGCATTTAAATGAGATTCATCAAATAAAACTAGATCTAAACAAAAGAGTCTCTAGCCAAACAACTCGCATTGAAAATAAGCACCCACTAACTAAATAAGCTAAGATAACTACAACTTAACGCACAGTTTTTTCAAATAGGCATTAAAGCTAGACGAGATCTAAACGGTATTTCAAAATAAGCAAACAAAAAATTGATCTACACGATATAAGCTCAAGTGAATACGAATAAGCTATTTAGAAGCTTATTATATCAGATAAGATTAGCTTCAAAAAATTCTAAAACAATAAAAGTACAAAAATAAGCTAGTTCCAAGCTTATTTAAGCTTATTATTTGAAAAGTCCTTAAAAACTAATAAGAATGATTTAAATAAGCTTTAGAAATCTTATAGGAATTGATTTTTAAGCTTTTTAGGAGTTTTAAGATTAATAAGCTTGAGTAATCAGCTTATTAAATAAGCTTATCATGCGAAGAGAAAAATGAACCAATAAGCCACAACATTAAACAAACCATGATTTCTATTAAACTAACACCAATCTTTATTACTATATCTCAAATAAGCTGAAATATCAACTTTACAATAAGCAGAAAACAAAATAAGCTAAAAACTATACATTAATGTATTTAGCTTATTAATGTATAGTTTTAGATCCGAGGGCACCGCCGGACTCGTAATTTCGCGCTCTTTCCAATGGCATGCTTGGGGAATTTTCACGACTTCATCTTGATTTTGAATAATAAGCACTCTTGATCGAGACGAACTCAAAAATACCCATTTTTGCTTTGTTTTCAATCCATAGTACCTGCAAGACATAAAAATACCAAACAAACATATTTGCAACATAATTAAGCATATTTTAGTATTTTTAGTCCAATTAATAGTGTTTTACGGGGTAAAAAGAATGTGTGTTTTAGCACACATCAAACTCCCCCACGCTAAGCCATTGCTGGTCCCACACGCAATGTTAATAAAACAAACCCGGAAATAAATAATTTTATCCCCCTTTAACTTATGACCCCTCACAATCAAACAAGAACAGAAAAGGTCCATTAAGAAGGTTCAAAAATCATTTAATTCGCAAGCACCCCTGTTTTAACCACTTATTCAATAAAAGATAAAAACTAAGATAATTTTTTTTATTAAATTCATTTAAGAGGCATAAAGAATGGGAGTTTATCATCCTTGACTTTTCACAATCCCCATACTAAGCTTAAAACAAAATCATAGCCTGCACAACACAATTAGCAAAACAAGCATATATTTGGCATTTTAAGTCCGTTTTTGGTTATTTTAGCTCGTTTTTAAAGGTAAAAGGTATGTGTAATTAAGCACATACCACTACTTTCCGCTCCCTTATTCCTAAATCCTCTAAATTATTATTATTATTAGTGACAAATAAATTAATGTCTTATTCATATAAAGTAAACCCGATTTAGACCACAATTAGTTTGAAATCCTTTCCTAAAGAGACGATATAGTGAGAATAAGGTCCACATTAAGGTTCTAATTTCGCACGATTTAGGGGTTATCCTTTTTAGATAACCCTGGAGTCGAAATTTGGCTTTATTATTATTATTGCAACATTATTAAACCTTGGTCCTTTAAACAACTGCCACATCGGTATGCGAGCCGACCATGTCCAGGAGTCTTATTTCGACCATGGTGATTTCCTCGACCTTTTAGAAGGCTGCAACATCAGTTGTGAGCCGGCAAGACGCAACAAACTTTTATCAGTCTCGGATAATTACTATGTGCCTTATTTAGAAGACTGCAACATCGGTCGTGATCCGGCAAGATGCAGTAAACTTTTATCAGCCCACAGTTTTTATTATTATTCATACCTCCACCCTTTAAACGACTACCACATCGGTTGTGATCCGGCAAGAGGTAGTGGTTTTATTTCGGCTTCGGTTTATTACATAACTTATTATTAGCTAAATTTCAAGTCCTATGGTCTTTTAACTACATAGACAACGGTAGCGAGCCGTCAAGAATCGGTAGCCTATTTCCCCCCAACACTGACAAAACCTCGATGTGTACCTTACTTTCACCAGAAGAAATCTCTACAAAGTGATTTAAACTAAGAATCGCAAAAACATAAAGTAACTTTATTTATTCAACTATTATATAATGTTTATTAAGCTGGTGGGAGCAAAAAGCCACAATTAACCTCTATGAGCCTTTAAGACATACAACTACTCTATGTTTAGCATCTAACTTATATAAAACTCTATCATTTCTCGTTCTTTGCAAATTTAAAATCTTTAACAAAAAGATCCGTGAATGCTTATTCTAATAAACAAGCTTTGAATATTTAAAGTCTATCATGGAAACTTGCAAACTCTTGGCTCTTTATAAGCTAGAATTCGCGTTTTAAAGCTTCTTATATAAAAGGCTAACAAAAGCTTAATTTTATATAAGTTAAAGGGCAAGCTAGAGTGCAACATGCTCGATCAAGTCAAAATCTATTCCTTAAAAAGACAAAACTACGTGTCAAAACACTTATTCTATTTAAAAAAAATTAATTTTGGCATATTTTTGCTATTTTTAGTGGAAAAACGGGGTTACGTGAAGACAAGGCAAATGCAAGTAAGATCAAACCGTAAGATCCCCCTTATACTAGAACTACACATTGTCCTCAATGTGAGACTGTCACCACCATACTAATTTCAAGGCATAATCCAAATATTAAGGAGTCTCTACGCAAATCTCTAGCTGTTTAATAATTATGTTAATAGATAAATGTTAAATCAATAAGATCTAGGATATCGGATTCCCATATAAGCATGCAAATGATTGAAGATCGAGTAGATGATGGACAAAACCACGAGCACGAGAGTCTTCAAAATCCGGGCAATCCTGGACATAAACCACAAAACACGAAACATGAGAAAGGAAGAGGCGAGCCTCCTCACATCACACTTATTATTATACTAATATACTAAGGATAAGCATGGGTTGCCACCCACGAAGCGCTTGTTTTTGTTAACCGAGTCTTGAGCCTGACTTGATCCCCCATACTTGAGCTGGTCAAGGGGGTAGAAATGGAGAAACAGGACATCCAAGAAAGGAATGTCCCCTCCTGAAATCATCATCGGGCTCTTAGAAAAATCAAAAGTGATTTTGCCTCGATGAGATAAGAGATTAGAAGGAAGAATACCAGGATTGAAAACTTTGTCTTCATTTTTGAATGAAAATGGAAGCAAAGTTTCAATCACTGGACAAAGAGGATTATGGATAAATGAGATAGAAAATGAATCCCAAGATAGAAATCTCTTGGATTGGACTTTAAAGAATATCCCCAGATCAAAAATCTTGTTTCTAGTTCCGGAAGGAAAAGAAACTTCAAGATTGGATCCAACGAAATCATCTGAAGGAGAGAAGTCCGAATCCTGATAAAGGGTGGGATGGGTGGGTAAAACATTAGGCACATGAACGCGAGGTTCTCCCAAAATAGTTTCCATAACAATTCTGGACAACTTACCCTGATCGGGCTCAATCTCAAAATGAAACGAATCATAATCGGGAAGAGAATTATTGCCACTACTCGTCTCTTCCGTATGATCGCTAAAAGTCTCGAATTCGGGTAAAGAATTATCTGAATAAGAGAAAGAAGTATCGAACTTCTCAAAGAAAGAGTCACTATTCTCAACGGGGATAGGAAATGGGGAAGGAGACTTGAACACACAATCAGGAGTGGGGTTGTCATTCAAAGATTCGATCTTAGCAATAAGAAGATTGATATTCAATAATTTCTCACGAAGTATATCGTCCTTCACCTCCCCTAAGCTGACGAGCTCAGAATCGGGAGGTGATGCCTCAACGTAATCGATGTCCTCAAAAGAATCGTCACCATCGTTAAAATCAGAGAAAATATCAAAGTGATCATTTAAAACATCAAGAGGAGGAGAATTATCACAAAAAGGCACATCACACGTATCGTCAGAAATACCCTCGGACTCACTTGGGATTAGGACAAGGTCCTCAACATCAGACTTTATTAATTCGTCCAATTCTATTTCTAGAATAGTGCTAAGATGCTCGTCCCCCATACTTAGAGAGTTATCGGATTCCTTGGTTGGTAAAACGGGTGTGATTTCGATAGAAGGAGGTATTTGAGAATCAATTTCATTCAAAGGAATAGTTCTCTCTTTGTAATCATCCT
>BQNB010039994.1:0-16851 GCA_026074375.1 Tanacetum coccineum
TATCAAAAGAAACAAATATGCCGAATGATGAACCAACCAAATCTGTCGAGTTCAATAGGCTCACAATAACAAAAAAACCACGAAATCCACCCGAGGCGACTGATACCAATTGTAGGAACCCGATTTACTTCACTTCATAACGCACAACACGGATCAAGAACTAAGAAAAGAGATAAAGAAAGATTATAGTTTAGAGAGAGAAAGAAGAGAGAGAGATGAGAGAAAAAAGATTTAGAAATTAGATATTTGTGATTTCTTAGATATTTTCTTAGGAAAATATCTATATATATATCCCTACGACGCGTGGGATATTTAACTACGACCCGGGCTCGGGTTTTGCTTGGGATTAAACCCAAAACATATACAATATTAGATTATCTATCGAGCCCGATTCTCGATAATATTCTATTACAACGTTAACAAATTAAAGACCGAAGCTCCATCGTAGAGTGACCGAGCTTCCTTGTTCGACTCAATAAATTGAGGCTAACATATAATGTTAATTGAAACCGATTATTAATATGAAATTGTAACTGATTGTAGAAGAGTGTAGAAGAATAATCAATTAATGGTAGGTTTTGAATGCGTTTTGAATATTATAATTTGAAACCGATTATTCATATGGAATTGTAACTAATTATAGAAGATTGTAGAAGAAGAATCAATTAATGGTAGGTTTTGAATGCGTTTTTTGAATATTATAATGTTAATTAAAACTGATGAATGTTTTTAATGCATGTTTTTAATGATGGTGCAATATGGTGTTGTACATTTGTGGTTAATTAAGGTAGTCCACATAAGAAAATTTAATGGGATAATTAATTCTTATGCTTTTAAGGGTTGTTCTAAACTGTGTTTTATTAGAGTTTATAGATAGATACACTTTCAAAAGTGAAAATTAAGTTTGAATGATCTAGTTTCCCAACCGGAATCTCGGTACAACATATTATATGATTAAAGTGTAACTGTAAAAGCTAGTGAGTAGTGGGCATATATAACTTTACAGAATGAATTTTAAGTAAATAAATTTTGGGTCTCGATAACGGGATAATGAATATTCAACTCTAACCCGACCCGATAACTATATCTGGTTATCGAGTTCAACCCGATTCAACCCAATAGGAATTTTTAACCCGATTCAAACCGACCGGACAAGCCTTATTGGGTTCGGGTCAGGTCAACCCGACCCAATTGACATCCTTACTTCTTACTGCCTCTTCATGATCAAAAATAACAAACGCTTTTAACACTGATTGCCTCTTACCGCCTCTAAATGACATGGAAAAAAACAAACACTCTTAAGAGCACACGGTATGGTATGCAAAATGTGGCATTTCGGGAGAAAATGCGACACGAAAACACCACAACCACAACAGAAGTGGCATTTTCGTGTCTCACGCCTAAATCCCCAACCCAAATGGAGTTGATATGCACATCTGTGTGATGTGCACATCACAAAAATGCATATGTGGTGTTGTACCATATGCATCACACATGTGATTTTGTGGTGTGTACATCACTTTGTGTGGTGTGCATATCACCTCCCTAAAAATACAACCTTTTTGTTTTGGTTTTTTGGTCAATGTTTACCCACTTTAAACACTATAAATACCTATACATCTACCATTTTTTATATATCACTTCTCATCTTTTATATATCACTTCCATTCTTTTATATATCACTTCCAATTTTTATATATCATCTCCAATGGATCCCAATATGTATTTCAATCCCAACCAATGGATAAACCAATACTTCACCGGCCTACAAAACCAAATACCAAATGCGCAATTACCAAATTCTTCGTCTTCTTCTAATCCCCCTACTCCATCATCCGCCAACTCCATCAACTCCCAAATGCCATCACGCCCCAACATACAAATCCCAAACCCGTTCGCCAACTATCAAGCCCCAAGCCAAAACCCATTTGTCAATTGTACTCCCGATCAATTTAATTTATGGTTATCACAAACACAAACTTCTCAACAAACCAAACAATCCCAACAATCTCAACAATCCTAATTTCCACCACATTCATCCCAAGAACCACAAGTCGACAAGGGCGGCCCGACACACAAACAAAACTAAAAAAAATCGTGCGCCAAAAAACAAGCTCGGGACAAACAACCTCGGGAAAATAAAACCGATCGGTCCTTTTGCACCCAAAACTAGGAAAAAAATTTGGCTGAATGTTTCATCGAAATATCTGAAGATCCAAGAAATGGGTGTGACCAAGCGAATACTTTTTGGTACAAAATTCTCGCCATATACAACGAGCGAGCCGAGCAAAAAGGTTTTAAGGTGCGAAATAAAAATATGTTGACGGGTAAGTGGACCCCGATGAATTGTGATGTAAACAAGTTTAACACGATTTACGAACAAACCAACCTTTTAAGTGGCGAAAATGATGAAAATTTGTATACTCGGGTACTAACTTTGCTTAAAGATCAAATAACCAAGGAAATTACACATAGAAGTGCTTGGCTTTTTTTAGAGATAAATATAAGTGGCAAAACCCCAAGTCGACACAAGCAAGAAGAACCCGAGGACGGGTAACCGAAGAAGAGCCCGAATTATTTGGAGAAGACGTTATACCGCGTTCATCCGGGGCTCCACGAAAGTTAAAAGCTACGTTCTTCAAGCTCATCCGCCACTTCCAGTTCATCGAAAGTGCAAATTACCAAATTGATGCAACAACAAATATTGTTGGACCGGGAAGCGAACAAAGAATCAATGGATCGCGAGCTAGCGGCTAGACTCGCGGTTTACGAAATTTAAAAAGGAAAGAAAGACTTGAAGATACTTAGTTTCGACACTACCAGGATAAATTCGGAGGACACGACGAAGATCGGGGCTTTGAAAGACAAGATCCGGGCTACATATTTTAATTTCTAAATTGTTTTCGTATTTTATTTTATGTATTTTTTTATTTAAGTTTATTTATTTATTTTATTTAAGTTTATGTAATGTTTTTTCTTAATTAATGAAATTTGAATTTGAATTTTATAAGTTTCTTTATATAATAAATGAATAAAAAAAATTGGGAAAAAATGGGGTCCCATAACACCAAAAATTGTGGTCTTAATTAAGAGGGTGATTTTGGGAAAAAGAAGTTGTTTGCTTGTCTTACTGGTTAGAGCCTTCCATTGAACTTATAAGGGTTCGTTTGGTAGGATGTAATGAAATATTAAATTAATAGAATAAGCGACGTAATGGAATAAATGATGTAATGTAATAAATTATTACCCTAATTAATAATGTTTGGTTGGTATGATAGGACACAATGCAATCGATAAGAAAAAAACTAAAATGTCCATAGTTAATAAGAAGTGTATTTAATGTGGTGAGTTAATAGTGGACTTTTACGTAATTTTGATTACATTACAAACGTAATGAAAAAAAGGAGGGGCCCCATATGGAATGAAAAGGGTAGTTTTTGATGTAACGAGTCATTCATTATAATGAAGCATTACATTGTATAATTGAAACTAACAAGATTTTTCCATTCAATCGTAATAATCGTTTCCATTCTAACTTTCATTACATCATACTAAACACTACGTAAGTCTCAGTTTTGAATCCTGGTAGATTTTTAATCTTTTAAGTTAAAAATGTATAATTTAAAACTTACACATTAAAGCCCGACACCGTGCAGGCACGGTGGATCCTAGTTAGAAATCATTTTGTAAATTTTCGACTTGCATTTACACGTCTTGGGTATTATATGTTATTGTTTTGATTAGTTGTAAATGCTACTTAAACTTTTTTTGCATTAGGACCCGTATGTGTAATGAGCATTATTTCTGCCCGCGTATATATCTGGAAGGAACATAATCCGAAGGGAACATAATCACGCCGGAAGGGCTAATACGAGAAGACCAGAGAAAGGACAAAACACTAAGCTCAAGGAACTAGGGCACCACTTCGGACTAGCGGTTAATAGCAAGCGCTCATATGGATTCTACCACCCCAGGATTCACGGGACTATGTCTCCCACGCAACCTCGTCGCCTGACACAAAGCTAGGGTTAGCTCGGCTTCCCCAATTCCTAAGTGTCAGGAACAGTATACCACTACCGTGACTCAGGTAGTATAAATACCCCATCATTTACTGCTATTCGGATAGCATTTATTGCATTATTACATACACATTATTATACGCCCTCCCGGCTCCCGCAACTACTTACTCTCCCGCTCGATCACCCCGCTCCGAGCTTGGTCCTTGGGCTCCTCCCGGGGCGAGGTGACGAGTCGTTGCGCTTTCTTATTCTCAGTTATATCAAGTTTCTCACCACGGATAAGATTCAAGTCGTCCTACCGGTGTGGCTCTTTACTTAAACAAATTGGCGCATCATCCGTAGGACTAAATCTCTTCACCACGGAAGTCTGATGGCAGGTACTGGTTGAAGGAGTCGGTCGGATACGGCATACAGAGATTGCTTCTTGCGTTTTGTCTTAAGGTTGCGTTTTGCTCAAAGACTCGTAGCGTTTTATCTAAAAGAAGTCACTGCGATTTGCTATTGCGATTTGTCACTGCGTTTTGGTGGCATTGCGTTTTGTCTCGAGAAACTTGTTGAGTTTGGTGGAAAAGAAGGTTGCGTTTTGTCTAAAAGTGTATTGCGTTTTGTCCAAGTTGCGTTTTGACTATTGAGATTTGTCAAATATTCTTGGTTGAGATTTGACAATCGTTCTTCGTCGAGACTTGCTATTCATTGACCTTCGTTGGACAACAAACCTCAAGGACTTAAAACTTCATTTTGGACTTAACATACAATCAATTAACGTCATCAAACTTAATTAATTCATCAACCTTAACTTCAATTTAATTCTACTTTCACGGTTTGTCTATTGATTTTGTAAAATCCCGACAAGTAATTCACTTTCTTCTCGGTTTTAATCATAGAGTTGTAAAATCCCGTGGAGGTAAATTGCATTCTCACAATACAATCAACACTTCATAATACTTAAGATCCGATATTCGATATCCATTCACTTCATCAAAATGTCAAATTCAAATACCAATTTGCAAACTCAATCATCAAATGCTCTTCATAATGCTATCATGGAAGCGGGTAGCAAAGATCGTCCACCAATGTTAGCACCGGGTAATTACGTTCAGTGGAAATCCAGAATCAAGAGATACATTAACACCAAACCTAACAGTGAACTCATCTACTATTGTCTCTAAAATCCACCATACACGTTTCAATGGGCTGAGAAGACAGTTCTTATTGCTGAAGGTAGTTTCGAAACAACTACAGAGAGGTATATGAAGAATTATAAGAATGTTTCATAAGACATACGCGATCAACTGAATGCTAAAGCTGAAGCTGTTCAAATCATACTCACAGGGATAGATAACGATATCTACTCTATAGTTGATGCTTGTCCGAATGCATGTGAAATGTGGAAAGCAATTGAAAGGTTGAAACAAGGTGAATCAATCAATGTTCAAGATCATAAACCAATTTATATTGGGATTTTGGAAAATTCACATCATGAGATGGTGAATCACTTGAATCGTATTACTCACGGTTTTACAAGATGATGAATGAGCTTGTAGATGATGAATGAGCTTGTCAGAAATCGTGTCACTAGTGTACAAATCATCAAGTGAATGTCCATTTCATACATCAACTACAAACCAAATGGAAACCGTTTTTAACACTTGTTTAAGCAGAGTTCTCGAGCTGAAGACTGTCTCCTATCACAAACTTTATGACATCTTGAAGCAACACCAGAATGAAGTCAATGAGATAAGAGCTAAAGACTATCACGACCTGCTACATCCACTTATATTGTTGCTCAACAACAACCAATTTACCATCATTAAAACCATCCTACTCAAAACACTCAATATTCCTCCACCAGATCATAACAATCTACCACAATCAGAGGAAAAGCAATTGTTACCTCTTCTGCTCCTACTTATGATCCAGAACCTGATACGGTTAGTGAAGATGATGAAATATCAAAGGACAAAGAGATTGACAAACTCATGGCTTTAATTTCTCTCTTGTTTAAGAAAATCTACAAACCTACCAACAACAACCTTCGAACATCATCAAACACTAGTAGAGCTAATCAAGATAATTCTCCAAGAATTAACAGAGGAACTGGGTATGATAATCAGAGGGCCGTTAATGTTGTTGGGGCTAAGGAAAATGTAGGTACTCCGATTGTGCAGAAGTCTGGGATTCAGTGTTATAACTGCAAGGAATATGGGCATGTATCAAGGGAATATCAGAAACCGAAACGAGTAAAGGATGCAGCTTATTACAAGGAAAAGATGCTATTGTGCAAACAAGAGGAAGTTGGGGTTCTGTTGAATGCAGAACAAGCTGATTGGAAGGATGATACTGATGATGAGTCTGAAGATCAGGAATTGGAAGCACATTATATGTACAAGGCACAGCTTCAAGAGGTTACTCCAGATCAAGTTGACAATTCTGGACCAATCTTTGATGATGAGCCAATGCATAAGCTAGTCAAGATAATTTATTCATCGTCGACTCTGGGTGCTCAAAGCACATGACCGAAAATCTCAAACTTCTAACTAATTTTGTGGAGAAATTTCTGGGAACGGTCAAGTTTGGAAATGATCAAATTACACCTATTCTTAGTTATGGAGATCTGGTTCAAGGAGCTATTACTATCAAAAGGGTTTATTACGTCGAAAGGCTTAATCACAATTTATTCTCCGTTGGTCAATTCTGTGATGCGGATTTGGAAGTTGCTTTTCGGAAGTCTACATGTTATATCCGTGATTTGAAGGGAAATGATCTTCTCACAGGTTCTCGTGGCTCAGATTTGTATTCCATTATCATCAAAAACCATTCAAAGAAGCAAACAATGAACTTCTAAGACTAATCATTGATGTTTAAAGACCTTAAGAAGTTCCCAAGCGAAACTTGATAGTATAATGAAAGTGAAATTATGCTTCAAAGGTGGTGAAATTGATTGTGTAAAAGCTAAAGGGGATTTAATGTGATACAAAATCGATTTTGAAAAGTCATCTAATGCATATACTCGACAAATAAATGATTTAAATCAAATGATTTTTCGGGATATAAAAAGGACCTTTATAGGCACATCAAGAAACATCTCCAATAATTCACTCAGCAAAAAGGCTCAATTAAGCTTTAGCAAACTCGTGAAGTACAAAAGAACTTGAAAAGTCATTGCTTAGAAAACAAAGTCAAGGTTTTGAATGATCTTGTATATAAAAACCGCCAAATATGTTTCAAACAATTGAAGCATGCTTAATCCGTAATTTTAAAACGAGTTTTGCAAAACCTGAGTCCCTTCAAGAAAGCTCCAACGACGAAACCTCGCTGTAAGATATAGGTTGCTAAAATGGAAAAACTTGGCGTAATGTTAGCCCCTGAATCTGACGAAATGATTCGTCTTGACAAAGAAAGTCGATCAAATTAATCGATTTAACAGTACCTTTGAATGACAAGTTGTAATAATCTTATGATTTTGTTCTTTCCACAACGAAAAAAGTTCGCCTGAACAACACTATTTTCCAAGAACGACAAAGATGAGTCAACATCATCTCATAATTTATTTTCCAAAAAGCCTTTTCGTAAACAAACATCTTTGGTTAGAAAAAGAATGGATGAATCCATTCCTTGTGAATCAAATTGTAAAAGCTCTAAAGAAATTTCAAGATTAAAAAGAGTGTTGACGACGATTTTGAAGGAGTGGAACCGTTGCAAAATAAACAATCGCTAAAAAGAACGATATTTTGTAACATAGATCCTTTCATTCAAAACACAATCGAAGGAAATTTTTGCCCCCAAATTAGGAGAATCAATGCTAAACTTAGAAAAATTTCACTTGTGTTTGAACGAGGAAAATGCTTGCTGATTTAGAATACTTTAATTCTCTCAACATGAAGTAAACACTCCCAAATATCTCAACTGGAAAAACCTCCCAAAAACAACAGTTTTTAAATGAAATCGACCGACTTTTCAAGGGAATAATTACTATGCTTCTCACAATGAATGCAAAAACTTGGTGTGTACACTGATCTGGATGAAGTTACTAATTTGCAATGGATTACATGTGAAACTGTGAAAAATGAGAACATCTATGGAAAAAGAGATTTCAAAAAGTTAGAACAATGTCAAATGAGTTTTGAAGCACTTCAGAAAACATGCATTAATCTTGAACTTGATTTAGCAACAGATGTCAAAGAAAATATAAAAAAATAACAAATCTTTCAAAGAAAATCAGTCAAACGTATATTCTGAAAGAACGTGACATATTTTGAAATTCAAGACTTGAAAGCTTCAATTTACAAACAAATGAATTGCAATAATGAGTTGAAGAAACTCTTAAACAAAGAAAGAAAAATCTATGGAACTAAGTTTAAAAAAATCATCGTTATTCGCCAACCAGAATGCTTTAAATAAAAGCAAAGACAATCAATTTTAGGTAAACCACTGCTATTTTTTTAGACTCTTTGCAGAAGTACAGATTATCACAAAAGTCAAAGTTTAGTTACCACACATAATGGTCCAATGATTTTTTCAAACCATCCTGCACATATTTTTGCCCTAGAAATGTGTTGCCAAATGTTCACGACACAAATGTGGCTTGCCCATGACTGTATATTAAGTGCACACAACGCCTAATCAAACTATAACACAACAAAAACTTGCCTCAAGACATTAGGAAGACTAACAAACGGCGTGTCCTTTCTCTACAAGAGTAATTACCCACAGACTAGTAGTTTAGGCGAACCCACAAGCTTAAAGAGCAATCAATCTGGAAGAATAGAGTCATGTACTAACAAAAGTCACGGGAAGAAAGACAATAATTAAGAAGACCAATGTGTAGACATTTTAAGTTTTCTACAAATAAAACGTCTATAACTGCTTGTAATGACAGTTTGTAATGCTAAGACCATCGAATGTCAACTTGTCTATGTTACTTGTGTAAATATGTGGCGAATGACAATCCATGGATTTATGTGTTCTACATTATATCAATGGCGTGAATTCTAGGACTAGACAACCAATGGTTGTGCCTATTAGTACTAAAGAACCCAAGCATAATGTGAACCAATCTGTTGCAACATCCAGTAAGAAAACCGTTGCAACAGACTCCACTGTCAAGAAATCTAGACACATAACTAAGACTATTATGAGGCAAGTATAGTAAGACATGCAGTTGGTGGTATCCTAAGTATACACCACCCGAATACAATTGGAAACCTAAGTCTCAAATAGGAAATGTTAACCCAAACGTTAGTATGCCTCTAGGAAATGCATAAGAACTCACTAATTTTTTAGAACATAAAGACTCTAGTTGTTTCCACTGTTTCTAATACTTCAATTGTCTTCTAATTCTTTGTAGCTCGTCCAGTTAATATCTATTCATCTTCGACTCTGGGTGCTCAAGAGCACATGATGAAATCTCAAACTTCTAACTAATTTTGACGAGAAATTTCTAAGGAACGAGTGAAGTTTTGAAAATGATCAAATTGCAACCAATTCTTGGTTATAGAATCTGGTTCAAGGAACTATTACTATCAAACGTAGTTTATTATGTCAAGGTCTTAAAAATCATAATTCATTCTTCACTTGTCATTTTTTGATGTCAGATTTGGAAGTTGCTTTTCGGAAGTCACATGTTATATCCGTAGATTGTGAAGGGAAATGATCTTACTCACAGGGTTACTCAATGCACAGACTTGTATTCCATTACTCTGTAAGAATTAACAACTCCCAATCTAATTTGCTTAATGGCTAAAGCAACATCTTCTCAAGCATGGTTATGGCATCGTCGTCTATCTCATTTAAACTTCGACACCATCAACTTTGCTTCAAATAATAATCTTGTGAATAAGGCTTCCAAATTTAAAATTCGTCAAAGATCATCTGTGTTACCTCTTGTGAATGGGAAAGCAAAAAGAAAGTCCATTTCACACTAAGACTACCCCCGAGCTCAAAAAGACGGTTACAACCTTCTACACATGGACTAATGTGGTCCAATGCGGGTAGAAAGCATTAATAGAAAGACATAATGTTCTCGAATTGTTGATGAATACTCCTGATATACCATGGACTCACTTCTAAGTTCCAAATACAAAACACCTTGAGTTTCATCATTTGATTTCCTCACACTTGTCCAAATACAGGCTTCATGCACAATTTACCACATTGCGAACTGACAAAGGCACGGAATTTCTTTAATAAAACTCTTCATGCGATACTTTTGCAAAGAGGGAATAAGACACGAAACGTCACTGCAACAGCTCGAACACCTGAACAAAACGGCGTTGTCGAAAGACGGTAACCGTACTCTTGATTAGGCCGCTCATAACAATGCTAAGCGCACGCTAAAGTTCCTTTGTTCTTCTGGCTGAAGCAACTGCCAACACATGATTTACTCAAAAACCGTTCCACATATTGTAATTCCTCGACAGTGAGAAAAGACCTACCATATCATCAATGCCCGGAAACTCAGTTAAAGTTTCTGTTCACATCATTGGATTCACTTTGCTCTCTACATACCATAATTAGCGCAATCTAGCTAAAAATTAAGGAAAAATGTGATGCATGAATTTATAGTTTGGAAATCACTCTCAGTTCAACGGCTTACATGTATTTCACAAGAGCACAATAATAAAAGTAGAAACAATTCCTGTTTAACTTTGACGAATTGCTCAGATGGGCGCCACGATCCACAACGTCAGTATACTGACCCTTTCCACAATGTTCGACAATGTTACTTGAAGCAAGACAGTTTAAGTCCCGTTCCACAAAGTTAAGAAAATGTTCCTCAAGTGCTGAGACAGAAACAACGTCAAATGAGCTGGAATTAGCATATAGTCCCATGTTTCATTGAATTACTCTATGAACTTCTCAAGTTGTTTCAAGTCTTTCGCTGTACATGCTTCTGATAATTCTCGATATACGTCAACAACAAAACACAACTCACACTACTACAACAACCGATGTTGCAAGACCACCTCGCATTGAACATATTCATTCAACACATCAAACTCCAACTTAAGTACCAACTGTCACTGCACTTGAGAACATTATTTAAGCAAAAACCAATACCGAAAATGCACAATTTGACGAAGATGAATTTATCAACATCTTTAGTACATCGATACAAGAACAAGGGGAGACATCATCTCATCACATTGATTCGTCAAACAAGCATTCTTTCAATCACACCATCGCTTCTGACAACAACGTTGGACAAAAAGATCAACTATTAGAACAATGTCATTGGTAAAACCTTCTCATTCATTAGAAATATGACTATAGCTAGAAATAGATGGCGAGATGTGTATGTTTGCACTCACCGTGAGTCGAACCGAACCAAAGAACATCAAAGAAGCCATGGCTGATTCTGCATAGAATGAATCAATGCAGGAAGAACTTCATCAGTTTGATCGATAATACGTATGAGAATAGACGACAACACGTTTGTAAAAATGTCATTAACTTAAAGGTTGCTCTGGAAAAAACAAAACATGATGAGGAAAATACTGTTATTCGCAACAAATCTCGTCTTGTAGCTAAGGGATATGCTCAAAAGGAAGGAATTGATTTCGAAGAGTCATTTGCACGCCGTTGCACGGTTAGAGTCCTTCCGGTTGTTTATGCGTACGCGGCACACAAATTTTTACCGTTAACCAGATGGACGTCAAAACAACATTACTTTAGCGGACCTCTAAAGGAGAGAAAAGTACGTAAACCAACCAATTGATTTGTTGAACACCATATCATCCTGAACAAAGTTTACCGTCTCAAGAAAGCATTATATGGGTCTCAAACAAGCTCTCAAGAGCGTGGTATTGAACGAACCCTCTAATTTCTTAGTATCCAAAGGATTCTCAAAAGTATTGAACCAACTCTGTCATTAAACTAAACATGGGGAAGACATATTGCTTGACGCAAATTTACGAGTTAATGACATTATATTTGGTTTTTCTACGAGACCCAAACTTTCAAAAAACGATTTGGAAAACTAATGCACCAACAAGTTTGATATGTCTATGAATGGGGAGCTGAAAACTTGTTTGGAATTCATGATCCACCAATCCCCTCTGGTATCTAATATACCAATAGAGGTGGTGGTTGTATTGCAGGAGGGAGTGCGACTAAGTTATGCTCAAGAATACTTAAAAAGCATGGTTAGACCTCATGAGATACATTGGTACACCATGGCTACAAAACACCTTGATTCTGACTTGAGTGGTACTACGGATCCACCAAATGAAATAATCGTGTATGGTCGGAAGCAACTTCATGTACCTAACAGCAAGTAGACCAGATATTGTACATGCCAACCTGTATTATTGGCTCGCTATCAAGCGAAACCAACCAGACTGAGAAACATCTCACCCGGTTAAGCGGATCTTTCGTACCTAAAGAGCCATTAACATGGTCTCTGGTATCCGAAGGACACCGTTTTTCGAACTACCTGCTTTTTAAGATCGGACACGCGGGTTTGTCTCGATTCACGTAAGAGTACATCTGGTGGTAAAACAATTTCTAGTGGTGATAAGTTAGTCAGCTGTCATCTAAAAACAGGACTGCACCTCAATGTCTTCAGCAGAAGCCGAGTATTGTCCTTTATCTTTGTCTAACGCACCAAAGTTTCTATGTTTGAGAACTCGCTCATAGAGTATATGCTATCCAATTTGATAAAATACCTATGTATAGTGACATCAAAGGCAAGCCATAGCCTCTCGTGCAATCAGTCCAACATTCCAGTACCAAGCACATCGATGTCGAGATATAACGTCATAAAGGAACGATGTTGAAAAAGAGGTATGTTGAATATTCTTTGTCGAAACTGAATACCAGTTAGCTGACTTGTTTACTAAAGCTTTGTCAGAAGATAGGTTTAAGTGGTATGAGATGTTTGACTCCAGATGAACTGGAGTTCTGGTCAATTGAATTCTGCTTGATCCATCAAACATCAATTTTGTAAATATTTTTATTCTCTTTTTATTTTTGATTTATAAAAAATTTGAAAAAGAAAATACAAAAATATAAAACCAACAAAAAGAAAATAGAAAAATATAAAACATAGAAAAACAAAATATAAAATCAGAAAATTTTCAAAAATACCAAAAAGAATCTTCTCACATGTCTCTTGGAATCGATAACATTTACGTACCAAAAAGAATCTTCTCACATGTCTTAACATCGACACGGCGTTAAAAAGGTTCGAACAAAGTTCAATTGAATTTTCAAAACATGTCATTTCTTAAATTTTTTCTCTATGACTTTTGTACATTTCAGTGCATAACTCGGTCTCAAATGTAATAAGGAAGTGTACGCTTCAGTGCGCTAAACTCTAAAATATAAAGGAGGGAAGTCTTCTATCAATGTGTTTTTAAAATCTTGAACACAATTTTTCAAAAAAACTTTCAATGTCCAAATTGTCACAATATAATTTGTGGTTTTTTTCATAAAATAGTGGTATTTTGTTAAAAATTGTGTGATTCAACGACTCCCCTTCCTCGAATAATTTCAAAAGATAAAGTACATAGAATGTCATTTTATGTGAAACAATTTCTTGAAGGGGGGGGGTGGCTTTTTTAAAAAACCAAAGCCTTTTAAATAAGTTGGGTAAAACTCTCATAAATGTCAATTTTATGTATCCCAAACACTTTTGTGAAATTAAAATGCGAAAACTTAATGTCAATTAATAATTACAGTATTGTTCACAATAAGGTCATCTCCTCCAAATGTTTTCAACATTTTATGGTGTCCATATCAATTTTTCATTCCAATGCAAGTTTAAATAAATATTGGTATCCTACATATACTGTTGAAGGGAGCAATCTAAAAAAATCAATTCCATGCAATATCGTAGCTATAATTTTTCTCCCCATGAATTTTTCATGTAATTTTAATCAATTGTATTTCAAATACCAAGTGTTTTTATTATTTTAAATAAGGGAGAAAATGTAGATTAAAATATGTTATGAGAGGAATGTGACTTTAAGACTCAAGTTCAACTCTTTTCCTTCATAGTGCTAAACAATTATTCGAAAACTCGGTGCACATTGTGTAGGGGGAGTAAATTTGAAAACACAATGTCAAAAAATGGTTTTATGGTTCGATCCCTATACCCAACACCCTATTAACTTCACGATGAATTTTGAAGTCATAAAGGTGGCTAGGTTATGTATAAGTCCTAATCGATCCAACCAGAAACCGGAGGGATCTACCCAAGGACACACCATAGTTTGAAATAGCAGTCCTTAAGTAATGAATGGGGAGAAGAATGTGTATAATGGAAAAATTGCTAACAAGAATTGAGCAAACTGGAACAAACAAAACAATGTTTTTAGTAATTAACGTCTTGGTAAGTCAATGAAGGGGTTGAGAATTAAAAAAAATGTATGGATATAAGGGTGAAAACAAAGCATTCTTGTTCTCTTGTTAAATACCCTGTAAGCCTTTGACTGAGTAGAATACCCAAAAAATACATGCATCTCCTTTTTCCTTCATTTTATTAAGATTTTCACCATCTCTGACGATGTAGCAAAGAGAACCAAAGATGTGAAAGAACTTAACTGAGGGTTTTCGGGCATTGATGATATGGTAAGGTATTTTCTCATGTCGAGGAATTACAATTGAACGGTTTTGAGTAAAACATGCTGTTGTAATTGCTTCAGCCCAAAAGAACAGAGGAACTTTAGCGGTGCTTAGCATTGTTCAAGCAGCCTCAACAAGAGTACAGTTCCGTCTTTCGACAACGCCGTTTTGTTCAGGTGTTCAAGCAGTTGACACAAGAATGTTATCGGTCTTAGAAAGTCAAAATAGGTCTTGTATTATAATAGGCTAGTCAGGTTCAACGGGCTTGGATTGTAATCTAATATTGTCCGTGTTTCGGGCTCAAAGCCCAAGTTAAACCAAACCCGGCCCGTTTAGAAGCCCATACGCCTCACTTAAGGCAAAAGGGTATAAATATCCCTTCACCAAACTTGGTGAAGGGTGTTAGTTATTCTTCCATCACTTGTAACTTTCCAACTCTCTCTAATCTAATCTTCTTTTCTTGTTTCTCTCTCTACTTTCTCTCTCTAAGATTTCTACTTATTTTCTAGCATCTTGGTATAGATTATAGTTGTGTAATGGATTAAACTAGTGGGATATCAGAAGATCCTACGCTTTGAGCTGGAAACCCTGTTAAGGAGATTCTTTGAATCTACCTAATCACAGGTATAGTATTTATACTATAAAACGGGAAACCGGAGGTTAATGCAACCGAAGTCAAGATGAATGACAAAGCCATATTCATCTTTTATTGCTAACTGTCTTATTTTAGGTTTAGACAATAGTGTTGCAGCCTCATTCCAGCGAAGTCGGATTCATAAACCACATGTTCATACTCAAGCTTTCAAAGTCAATCGTTTAACATCAAGATAGTTGATTCTAAACTTCCCCATCATCAAAGAGCCTCAAAGTTAATTAAAGAATCGTATTTTGGGAAGATTGTTAGACTTATAATCATATATGTCAAACAAGAATGTAACAAGTATGAGCATGTTGGTCAAGAGTACAAGTTGATCAAGGAAGTCAAATCAAGATGATTCAAGTCAAGGAGATGATGCAAGATAACGATCTCAAGAACTCAAAGTCAAAAGATAAAGGCTCAAAATCAAGATCACAAAGCATGAATGAACAAAGCTGTTACAAACAAGACAAGACCAGAACAAGGCAAATCATAAACGTCAAAAGTCATATCTTCAACGTCAGGGAAGACAATGATAAATCAAAGCAAACTCCTACAAGAATGTCATCGGTGGTACGAAGGAGTTTGAAGAAAGAGATCTCAACATTGGGGGAGATTGTTAGCCTTAATTATATCAAGTCAAACAAGAATGTTATCGGTCTTAGAAAGTCAAACTAGGTCTTGTATTATAATAGGCTAGTCGGGTTCAACGGGCTTGGACTGTAATCTAATATTGTCCGTGGTTCGGGCTTAAAGCCCACGAGAAGCCAGGCCCGGCCCATTTAGAAGCCCATACGCCTCACTTAAGGCAAAAGGGTATAAATATCCCTTCACTACACTTGGTGAATGGATTTGGTTACATTTTCATTCACTTGTAATCCACCATTTCTCAAATCTAATCTTCCTTTCTTGTTTCTCTCTCTACTTTCTCTCTCTAAGTTTTCTTATTATTTTCTAGCATATTGGTAAAGATTAGTGTTGTGTAATGGATTAAATTCATGGGATAACATGGATTTCCTGTCAAGATTTGCTCCAGCATAATCACTATCAGAATAGGCTTCCATGTCAAATGATGACACCCTAGGATACCAAAGGCCCAGTTTGGGTTAGCCTTTGAGGTACCTAAAGATCCTCTTCACAACCTGAAGATGTAAGGTTTTTGGAGTTACCTAAAACCTAGAACAAGCACAGACTGCATACATAATATCAGGCCTAGAAGCAGTCAAGTACATTAAAGAGCCAATCATGGATCTATAAAGATGTACATCCACATCAGCAACTTCTTCATCCTTGTTCAAGGGCTTCTGGGTTTCAATTGTTGTACTGGCAGACTTTACATTAGCAAAATCAAACTTCTTCAGGATCTCTGCAACTTACTTATCCTGACTTATAAAAATACCATCTTCTTTCTGTTGGACCTGTAATCCAAGAAAGAAGGTGAGCTCTCTCATAGAACTCATTTAGAATTTGCTCTTCATCAATGCCTTAAATTTATCACACCAAGACTTCTTTGTAGAACCAAAAATAATATCATCTACATAAACCTGCACTAACATGATATCATTCCTGTCCTTCTTGATGAAAAGAGTCTTGTCAATGGTTCCTCTTCTATATCCATTCTTCAACAAG